>WWET01002643.1:44144-60964 GCA_011038615.1 Limnodynastes dumerilii | reverse complement strand
AAAAGCGTTAAAAATACGCCGGCGAAGGATTTTTTAACAATTGAATCGGGCCCACAGAGTCTTGGTGGGAACAGAACCCAAGACCCCAGAGCCTTGAAATGACAATGATTATCACTGTATTATTATGCTGACCCCGTTATTTATTTTAATAAATATTACGACCCTTTGTTCATTTATATCTTGACATATCTGTAGACTATTACTGTAATCCTAACATCCCTGCATATTAAATACATATTTACTATCTCTTTGTCAAGTGATTTCTGTTCTTGCCAGAGGGCTGGCATAACTCCAAGTGTGTAGGATTCATTTAAATATTAATTTTTTTTGTTAAGTTGCGCTCATTGCTAAGCATTGACTGAATGAAATGCAGAGGATGGAATTAATTGCATGGAGAATACAGAAGCAGTACTGTCAGTCACTAGTTTGAACAGTAATTGAAGGGAAAGAAGGAATGTTAACAGGTTCAAATATCATAGCCTTCCAAATTTGACATTTAAGTTTATCCACAAGCCAGCTCCCTCTCTCAGGACTGCTAAACAGAGAAAAAGAAACCTCTTTACTTTACTGCATAATATAAAATGCTTATTGCGTCTCAGCTTAAACACATCAGGATTATAACTCATTATCATTTGCTGTGTGGCTCTGAGACCTCTTGAAGAGATGTGAGACGTTGTCCGCTGTGAATCAGTTGGTGGTGCTGCGAATCGGTCTTGGATTTAGCCTTGTGTGCAGAGTTGTTCAGGGAAACAGTGTAAGAATGGTGTGTTTGTTGTAAATCACTCACTGATTCCTTTTATACAAGGTTTCATCGCTGCTTTAAAGATGCCAGACTCGTTAAATCTGTGACAGTCCCTGTCTCACTCCAGGACAATGGGCAAAAAATGTATATCAAAGCAATTTTTTAATGGTTTTTTTTTTCTAGAAATAAAATATAGAAAAATCGGCAACTTTTGATCTTTTTATATTGTTATAGAAAATAACGTTCGATAAGAGCCACATTTATATATTTATTTTAATTATATTGACCCTCAGGCTAGTTTAATATTTAGGGTATCCTTATATTTATCCCAAGCATGTTTAAACAGTTCTACTGTGTTACCCTCTACCACCTCAGATGGGAGACTATTCCACTTATCTATCACCTCTAAACCTGATACCCTCCTGTTTTTATGCATGTTCTCATGTTCTACACCTCTTCCTAAGACACATCTTCCTATGGATGTCATCCATTCTAGTAGCCAGTAAATGCATTCAGCACAAGAGCTGTATATTGACGCTGTGTAGAGTAAAGGGCTGTCTGTCTGTGCTCTTGTTTCTGTAAGTACTCCTTTCCAAATGTTTACTTACATTTGTGCTTCACCAATGCCAGCCCATGTTTCCATTAGCATGGAAATGAAAAGGTGAGTTAATGATTCATTGGCACCATCTGACCTCTGAAATAGCTCAGGACCATGATGCAGCTCCACTTATGGTACAAGTTTTCTCCCTGCATTCCCTCATCTGGTTTAATGTGTGCTGCCTGCTCTGTCTACATGCCTGAGCGCCTAAAGAGAGAAAACGTTTACAGCCTCTCCCTCCCCTGGACTCAGAGGGCAATTTGATCCAGCTTTCTTCATTCCTCTATTTGACATCATATGTGTGTTGTTTAAGGAAGCTTTGGGGTCCTAGTTGCTTCCAAGCAGCCAGACCTATTCATTTCTCCACAGAAAGATGGATTCGGATTCCGACTCTCCTTTCAATTACTCTTGGCCCTCCTTTCCCAAAATGAGGATTCACAGGAAGCCATCCAAACAAGGTAGTGGCAAAGCGACCTGTCATAATTGTCTTTTTCTTCATTCTTCCATGCATTACATTACTGTGGGAATTCCCTGCTTTATTGTCACATACTGCAAGTGCAGTTTCTTCTTGCCTGTATCCCTATACCTGTAACAAGCCATGTAGTACTATGTTTGTTCAGTTATTAGGTGTTTTGCCAATAATTCTATGTTAGGTGTTTATCAGACATGTCAGTGTATTTCCTGGGGCTTCTGACATGAAGGCAACAGTAACTGATCTGTGTTGTCAGCAGCTGTGTTTGTTATACCTGAGTAAGCAGTGTCTCTTCTAGCGTTGTGATAATTGTATGTTGTTTCTTACATGCTGTGTATAACAGAGCACATACTCTTCTGAGAGAGAAGAAAAAGTAAAGACATCCAGTAAATCATACACTGTGCTTCGTGCCTTATAAGTTTGTATCTTACTGTTCTTTTAACTAAATTAAACTTTAATGATTTCATGCCTGGGAATGTTGTGTATTCAGTGCTAGAACATGTTCCTATTTTTCCAGGAATGTCAGTTTTTGGCACAAGAAGTGTGGATCTCGTCCCCTTATATAGGTGTATAGGTTCACAGGTGGAAATAGAGTTGCATAGGGAGCTTAAAGAGAAACCAGGAGGCAGGTTCACAGATTTTAAAACTCTGTTACAGGGGAACTAAACATTGTTTTTAAGTTCATGTAAGTGAGACCCATAGAAGTTCTTTACATAGTATATTTGTTACATTTGTTAGTAGTTTTAGATGTCTGATTTATGACTTATGGTTGCTATAACTGTTCTCCATAATAAAACTTGTAGACTATGGAAATATTGTGAAATGTTGATCAGCAGGACTGACTACAACGCATTAATGTGGCGTCCATCAGGTCACATGTTCCTGTGGCGTCAGTAACCAGCTGTATTTTTATGAGCATCTGGTCCGTACTATACAACATTTACACTCTTCTCCGAAATCTTCTCTTTATGTATTTTTGATATATATGTGTATGTGTTTGTGTGTATGTATATATATAATAATTATTATATGCAGGGTTTAATGAATTTTCATCTAGAATTGTTATAAGGAATTCCTGTTCTGGAAATTAAGTTTTTTTTTTTTTTGGTTTATATTGGAAACTATGCTTTGCAGACCTCCTGAAGTTTAATTATATCGGTAACAATAAGGTTGTACTCTTGAATTGTTTATGTGGAAGATGATTTTCTTGTATATTGTTGAGTATGAAGTAGCACTTGTGCCTCTCAGCACTGAGGTCATGAGTTTGATTCCTGGATTAGCCCTTATCTGTGTGGAGTTTGTATGTTCTCCCTGTGTCTACATGGGTTTCCTCCGGGTGCTCCAGTTTCCTCCCACACACCAAAAACATGCTGGTAGGTTAATTGACTGCTGACTAAATAAACCCTAGTGTGTGTGTGTGTGTGTGTGTGTGTGTGTGTGTCTGTCTGTCTGTCTGTCTGTCTGCGTTATGGACCTTAGTATGTAGCTCCAATAGAGATAGGGACTGATGTGAATGTCTAATGTTTGTGGTACTATATAAATAAGCGTAATAATAAGAAGCATGGCCCGGATTCACAACTGCGGACCTATTACGTATAAGACCGCATATACGCAATCTATGTAACAAAACAATACGTAGATTACGTAACATAGTATTATCGGTAATTTAAGGACATATGTGTAATACGTCCGCGGTTGTGAATCCAGGCCTATGTCTACAAGAATTGCACTGCTTTTCTAAGTGCTAGATGGGCCAGACTGGCTGAACCATATACAGCAGACTGTCTGCAGAGGGTCCTCTTCCTTAGTGGAAAAGCAGATCCACCTTTTTCAGTGTAGGGATGGTGTCTTTGTGCCACAAATCCACACTTTAATATTAAATGTCAAATAAGATTTCCTCTTTCCTAGTACAAAGTTATGGTTGCTATGGTGACAATAACATTCGACAGTGATACAGCTGACTAAAACAAAAAGTATGCAAAAAAAATTTGCTGATTAATTCTTTGAATGTCACGGTTATATGATAGTTGTCACGTCTCCCAGTATGTCCATGAAATCTGCGCATCGATCAGGGAGAACAGGCAAATCTCCCACATTTATAAATATTATACATAATCATTTATTATGAAATAATGTTAATCACCACCTCTAGCCCCGCACCCTTGCCTAACAATGCTTTCATCCATAGTGTTCCTAAGGATGAACAGGCCTTGATAAAATTCGAGTCATCACGCCCTACCCCATTCTTGGTAACACTATGGATTGCAGCATTGATAGGAAGTGGTGGGGCTTGAGGCAGTGATTTACATTAAATCACATCATCAGGTCCATTCCCCATGCTTCCGTCTCTTTCTCTCCTCTGAATTCTCCCGGAGGTAAGAAAAAAAAAGTTGCCAACTGTGGCTTCCATACTACATCCATCCAAACAGAGGAGAATGTCCAGAAATGTGAAGGGTTTCAGTCATAGATTGTCAATATAAGATGATTGCCGGGACATAGTGATAGGAATAAAACAGTGGCCTAGTTCTTACCTGCATTACTGCATTGAAGTCCTTCTGGTCATAGTGAATAAGGAAAGGGTGTCCAAGTTCAATCTGTTGGCAAGAACTTTTTCATGTAATTGATATCCACATTCAATAAAGTGATAACTGAGTTTGCTATATTTGTCCTTGTCCTCTTTATGGATCATGAAGATCCTAGCTCCAAAGGATATATTAATCCTGGCTTGGCATGATGGTGTACAAAGCTAATAACTGGATCCAGAATTCCGCCGGTCCATTTTCTGATTGCTAGGATTGGAAAACTCTGCAATCTGTGAAAGCGCATGTGCCGGGTTCCCAGTATTGATCTGAATTCTGTGTTCCGTTCCAACAGTGGGGGTGGGATGCAGATAGCTATACAGAGGCACACAAAAAAAATTTGAAGGGCCCCATCAAATATTTGATTTTTATTTATTATAAATATTTTTTATTTATAGTGAAATTCTAGAAAAATGCCTTAAATAGCTTTTAATATTTGAAAGCTCATAAAAATAAAGTACTGATAGACTAGGAGTGCACAATAATACAGCAGGTATCAAAGCATTCCCAAATGTTTAAGTTCAGGGTGATACAGTCCATACCCAGTTACCATAAAAAACCCTCCATTCACACCTCACCCCATTCACTGTACCGGCACACAATCTTCCCTGATCAGCAATGGTGACTCCTTACTGCGTCTCCAAAAAGAAAGCTGCAACTTTGTAAAACAAAAAACACGCTGCCTACAAGATTGTTTTGGGTTCAAGTGTCTCACGAGATTCACGATTCATGATTTCATCAAACTCGTGAGACATCAGCTCCTCGACACAACACAGGCGTGGGCTCTACTGTAGCTGGAGGCTAAGCTAGGTTTAGTTTAGCATCCAGCCAGAGCACAGCCTGTTCCTGTGCTGCGCAGCAGTGGCCAAGGTTTAAGATCTGTCCCATCCTAGGCAAATAGACAGCCCCAACATTATTCAGCGGTCATTGTGGGGCTCAGTCTGACCTGCGGGGAACCTTTGCCCACTGGACCCTAGGCAGTCACCTGTGTGGCCTATGCCTAAGGCCACCTATGGTGCTATGTGGGAGGGGGAGTACCCTCCACACTGTCCATACTATTGTGGGGTCCCCATTTTTAGTGGGGACAGTGCGGAAGTTTAAGGTAGGGGTCTGGTAGAAAATTTCCATGTGAGCGGTGTAAATGCCCCTCATCTGCACAGAAGAGCTCAGGGTACAACAGGAGCCGGTTCTAAGAGATTTTGCAGTCTGCGCTGACGGCTTAGTTGCAAGCTTTTGAAAGAAATGGATTATTTATTATTTATCGACTCATTTAGCTTTTTTAGTCATTTATATTTTGCAGCTGAATTGTTTAAGAATATTTATGATTATTTATGAGGGGCTTTTTTATACGTATATGAACAACCCTTCGGCAATAAACATTATGCACAAATGCACTGTTGCACATTACACACGCCTTCCCCATGGCTGCCGGCACAGTGGCTTGAATATTATTCATGCATTGGGATTTTCTCTTGTGGCTGCTGTGTAAACTACAGAGTTAATTTCAGGTTTACCCAGTTTGTTGCAAAAATGTAATTATGTAAAAGGTAACATTATGCAGGAAACCTCTCAACCATAAAATCTATTCTCCATCTTCATTATTGTTTTCTACGTACAACTTATTTTGATAAATTGTAATTTAATGGCATTGGAATCAGAGCCGCTCCTCCTCTTAATCTGCTGTGTCTGGGTACTGTGTGTGCTGCTCACTACTTGTTGCTCAAACTGTACCAGATGTTTTGTAGCTTTGTCTCATTTTATGAGTTTGCGTCATTCGTCTGATTACAGTTCCTGTAGCAGATTTGCCATTTGCTTCCTATTTGGTAAATACATATAACTGTGGCTGAAATGCAGTTTTCCTCCCCATCGTACAAGTTCTGAGCACAATACACAGATGTAAAGAAATACATGTATTTAGGCTGAGAGAGGGAAGTAATGTTGTAATGTATGGGTTGTGTTTACTTTTGTCATATATTGTATTAAGTAACAGCATGTTACTTTATATATTCTACAGGAACTTTTCCTTTTACCCTGTTTGACTGGTGGGTGATATATATCTTCATTACACCATTGTGGATGCCATGGCTCAGTCACCCAACTGTATGTCAGTGTGTCTCACCTTCTGCTCTCACGGGTGCTCATTGAACAGGTGTCCCTGCACATGCAGGTTTAATAACAGCAATGTGTGTAAAGGGCAGACACAGCAGGTGTACTGGTGTACGGTTACTGGTGTTGAAATGAATGGGCGCCAGGCCATCTCATTTGCTGAAAATAAGTGAGGTAGATCTTTGTTTACCTCTACAGCTCAGGGGACAGTTTCAGATGGCATAATTGCTGACATTTACTGTTATTATTATTGTTGTTGTTGCTGTTATAATTATGATTATTGTTATTATTATTAATAATATCATTGTACTGGGTTCAGCTTTCTGTACGTGCGGGGGTCTGTCAGTATGCAGGAGAAGGGAGTGAACTTCCCCTGTCACTCCTCTGTCTCATGCGGATTTTTGTGTGACTTATGCTGCCATAGGGAAGACTTAAGCCGCACGAGCAGATCAATGGTCCGTCCAACCGCTGATCCACTCATAAATACCAAAGCCAATCCCTATTGTACTATTTGAATGCTTTCCCCAGGCGGAATATCTATCGTACGGAACTAATTCCATACAATAGAAGTTATCTGCGTAAAATGCTCGCAACATTGGAAGGGTGCTGGATGCAAGTATGGATCCAGCCCATCATTATTATAAGGCATTTATTGATTAGATCCTAGTAAAATGCATGCACAGGGCACTGGCACAAACCAGGTAAAAATAATATAAGCTGTTTTTATTTAAAAAAAAAAAAATTGTAATACCGGGGTAGAAACAAGTCCGTAGCAAAGAGAGGACAGACAAAAATGTTTGGATGTGAAGCTCCAGTGTGTGAGGTGGAGAGAAGCGTTATGGAAGGGTTTGGTAGACTTTGGGGAACAGCTGAGTTTTGGGGAAGTGTGTAAGGCATAGGAGGCTGGCAAACTATATGAAAGAAAGCTTTCCAGAGATAGGGCGCAGCACGGGAGAAATCTCAGTAGCTGTTCTCCGTCTGATGACACTCTCTCGCTACTTTTGTCTCTATATACACCTGCAGCGTCATTTGCTTGTTCATACTCCGCACTTCTGAATCTCTGTAATGTGGGATGGAAGATTTAAATGATAGTGTGGGCAGGGTTAGTTATGTGAGAGGGGAGTGTCAGAGGAGTGCACTATACTGTTACGTGTGGAATTTTTGCAACTTCATGCATTTGGAACGGACGTGGAAATATGGATCAGGCCCAATGCCCTCAAATCTGGATCAGGCCTTAAACTGCTGTAATGGAAATGATAAAACACACATTCTGAGACACACAAGAGATATTGTAAATAGAAACAGATTTAAGAAAAGCTTGATAATATATTTAAATTGTTAAAATGTTTTTATTGTATATGTATGTGTCTGTATGACAGAAAGGCGATGCTGTCACCATTGCACCTCCGGGAAATGATCCGTCTAAAATAAGATCAACATCGCGTCGAACCACATTTCCCTTCTGCAGGGATACAGAACTTTATTCATGTACTGTACTGGCTGAGCATTTATTAGCCACCAATAATACCAGTAACATTTCTACTATTAATATTTCTATGGTAGACAGCAGGGGCTCTCTTTTTGGTATATGGTGGGTATATTGGACTGTATTCACACACACGTTTTTGCGGCGGATTGTGTGCGTATTTCTAGGAGCGGAGTAACTGTGCATGCATAGTAACTTTTTCCACGCAAATTACGCACGTTAGTATTTTAGGCATAGACGTGTGAATCGCACTTAGGGACATAGGTACGGAGGGGCGTGGTTTTTATCCGTACGGTAGAAGTTACGTGAAAGTGGGTGGGGGAAGCATTTAAATGGGCATTTGAGGGCGCGGTTAGATAGACACACGTACGTAGGTAACATACCTATGGAGGCATAAGTCACCGAAAGCACGTCTGGACGAGGGGAGTGTCATGTGTGTCGCCTTGCTACGTGTGTGCGTAAAAACGTGCTCGTAGTAAATACGGATCTGTGAATCCAGTCCATTGTTCCGACCACTTAATAGATACCAGTAAAGGTGTGATGCATTGCTCCTGAAGTAAAATACACTTTATAGATTGACCCCTTGTTTGCCAAGGAACAAATGTGCTTTTTTTCCTTTTATGTAACTCACGTTTATTAAAGGAAGGATTTAGATACAAGGAGCATATTCCATGCATCTTACAGAGGAGGCTGTACAGAACTTGTAAATGGAGATATGTTAGCCATGTGAACTATAGTAAAAAAAAGCAACAATGTCTTTTTAGGTGCAATGGAGATTGTCGACCATAAGGGTGGGTGTAAAGGGGGTGAGATGTAGGCAAGGTGTTGGTGGGGGTGAGAAAGGTGGTCAGTTTTGGAGGTGATATGGGGTCCATATCTCATAGAATGTATCTTTCTTGTTGTGTAAATAAGTTATTTTCTCTATTCTGGACAACAAACCATATGTATGCTATAAGGACAGGGGTGTTGGTGGGATCCGATCGCTTCCACTTCAGATTTGCATTTTTAATTCATATATGATCCATATATTGGATTACTATACTTTAAATGTTACCAGATTTTAATGATCTAGAAATATATGGATGCCACCAGCACACTACATGTTGTTCCTTTATGGAAATTCTTGTCTATTGCTGTCTGGACTCTTTCATGTACAGTAGACATTTTTCTCTATGGTCAGAGAGCCTCCATAGCAATTTGCATATACAGAAAATGGTTTAATTGCATAGAGTACTGGCTGCATCTGTGCAGTGCGTGGGGTTGTTAAACATTAAACCATGTTCACACAGCTGGGGGTATTGTCTTCTTACTAAACTCATGGAAATGAGACTTGAATGGCATGTTCTCTGAAACAAAATGTACAACATGAATGCATGAAATCATTGCTATTGAACAAGCTGAGCAATACATTGGTCCATATCACTTTTGCTAATATAGATCAGACAAGTTGTACATGTTTACATGTTTTATTCTGAAGAACACTCACCAGACATCTCATTGCCTACGTATGTTGTCCTGTTGTGTCTGCACATTGCATTTGTTAGCTGTATAGTTTTTGGTATGCAGTGGTAATTATAATTAAAAGTGCACATTATCATACCATACATTCTAGTGGCTCTCTGTCTTACTAAACTCTGGAGTTATGCAACTTCATAGCCTGAGGGTTGATAACTGGCCAAGTTTTTCTTTTTCATATCTCCAGTTAATCACAGGTGCGGTCATAAAATTTCATATTATATGAACTCACCCAACCGAGATGTTCGACCAACCAATAGATCTATGGCATTCAGACCAGCAAGCATTCACAAATGCACCTGATTGTGTACATATAATGGGAAAAAACGTAGGCATCAATATTCCATGTTTCCCACTTAAAAAGTGATGTAACTAGCAGAAGGTCAAGCATATTAATAGTCACATTTTTAAGTTATAAACCTATTATATCCTGAACTAGAAACGTGTGCAGAATATTTTGGATTAAAAACTTCAGTCATAAACATACAGATATACTCTTAATAAAAAAAAAAAAGTAAATATAAATGTGACATTAATTAGGTTTTCCAGATATTTTACAACTGTATAAATTAGATCTGTATTATGAGGTACAGAATCTAGTTGAGGTCTCCTTCATTTAATTCCGGTTCTGTTTGCGGCTATTAAAGTTAGATTTTTTAAAATAAAGGCAGCTGATTGACCATTATCCACTGTCTCTATTTTGAAAATCTGTCTAATTAGAAAGTTTTTAAAATGAATGGGAAAGTATGCCAAATTTATTTTTCCTCAACTTGCCCATTCGTTAGCTTTCCGACACCCAGCGTAGCACCCAACGGAAGACCCGCCGCAGCAACCAACCGTGCCGGTTAATATAGAAGGGGAGTTTTAGGGTTAAGAAAGGGATAGAACATAGAAGGGGAGTCTTAGGATTATACTGCAGGGAGGGAATACAGCTTAGAAGGGGAATCTCAGGGTCAGGCTGTGGGAAGGGTGTCTTAGGGTTCGGCTGCGGGGAGGCGATCCAGCACAGAAGGGAAAGGTTAGAGTCAGGCTCGGGGGAAGGTGGGGTTAGGGTAAGGATTAGGATAAGGGTTGGAGTTGGGAAAATACTCACCAGTCGGCGCTGGGGATTCCTTCTGGGGATCTTAAATTTTCTCACTCCAACAGGGCAGGAGCAATTGCTGGCGGTGGGACATTGGAAATGGCTGGTCCCTGTTTAAAGCGTCGTTCTAAGCAGCGAACCACACTCATTTCATCGTTTATAGATATCATGATTTTCTGTGTTTTCCTTTATTGTTGTGATAAAGATCATTTTTTGTCAGAACTTTTACAAGTAATCCACATTTATATCAACTGTTTGTCTACACACCAAACGTCCACAGACCGTTCCTGTTACAGGTCAGCAGTAACAGCCTGGCATGATGTGGTTACATATCTGGATTTGCAACGAGAAGGGGTGTAGGAGGCTGCAATGTAGTGCTCTTGTATGACCATCTATGTCTTGTGCAATTAAAAGTGCAGCAGACATCTTTTCGTGTTTAAGACAGATGTTTTGTGTGCTGAATCCTTGACCATATCCAATGTTCCACCTGTGATTATCGTATGTGTTCCTATCTGTAATTGCAGACATCTGTGCAAGAGCTCTCCTAACCACTAAACCACAGCTTACTCCTAACCCTAAATCTAACATTAAGAATATTAGTCATCAGTTCTTGTTTCGCTGGGTACGGAAGAGTGGGTCAGGCATCCTTGTCGAGCACAGAATTGTTGATCCATCGTTACTGTCAATCTTCCCTCCAGTGATCCAACTGTGTCGATCTCCTGTCCGTAAGTGTTGGATGTGGGACTATGCCTTGTAAGCCCCACCCACTTCACACTCACTTTCTCGTCAGATGTGTCATTTGACAGTCTTGCCCATCTGTTACGATGAGATGGGCAGCAATGTGGCTCATAGAATCCTGAACAATGACCTTTTCTGTTTGTATGTTCTCCTTGTTTCAGTGTGGGTTTCCTATAGGTGCTCCAGTTTCCCCCACACTCCAAAAACGTGCTAGCTGACTCAACAATTAACCTTTGTCTGTATGTGTGTGTATTAGGGAATTTAACCTGTAACCCCCAGTGGGGCAAGCACTGCTGTGAATGATTGTTTACAAAATTGTAAAGCAATGCGTAACATGATGACATGATGACACTATATAAAAGCTGCTAATAAATACTAACACACATGCATGTAATATGTTCTGGTTATATCGAAGAGCGGTCTTCTGAATAAGGGCTTCTTCTACTGTACATTGATGGCTGACACTCTAATGTGTAACACAGTCCTATTTACTGCCTAAATGTTGTCATTTATAATGTAGTTCTATTCACCGCCTGTTCCTCAATGCCAGCCTGAAAGTCCCATCATATTGATAACTGTTTAAATGTGTGTATGTATAAATAGCCTGTGAATATGTGTGTATGTATTCAGTGTTCATACACACAATCATTGTCATGCCATGAAGATACGCTTCAGTCACTGTTCACTTTACCTATTTTTACACAGTAATGATCTCCTTGCGTTAGATCACATAAATGTGCAAATGACTTAGGTCTTGATTTACACTTAAGAATCTTCTTAAAATAAGAACTTAAAGTCACACCTGGGCTAAACCATGTTGATTGCAGGGGAGTCACATTTCATCTGTTGCAAACAGTACTAGTGTTGAGAGGTGATATTTCCCAGCCCAAGTCTAAATAACAGTGTAATGGTAAAGCTGGTCAGTATCTGTGTGCAGTAAGCAACTCAAAGATATATCTCTGCATGCAAAGAATACAATTCAATTAATTCCCCCTGCAATCAACATGGTTTAGCCCAGGAGTGACTTTAAGTTCTTATTTTAAGAAGATTCTTAAATGTGAATCAGGTCCTTAATGTGTACCAAATGTCTGATAAATGTAAACTTTGTTTACTTAAGTCCCAGTCACTAAAACAGATGGGGGGTTACTTCATTAGTTTTCTTATTATGACTGTTTTGAATATTCAACCCTTTTTATCTGATAAATTCAGTACCTTAAAATTCAAACAAACACAACACAATTCACACACAGCACAGAGCGTTCCTCTTCTGCTTTCTCTGGCTGGTACATGATGTGTGACTTGCAGATCTCAGCCACTGATCCTTGAATGGGCCATTCTTCCTGTAAGTAGAGCACCTTCATTGACACTTCATTTCCATATCTTATCTGCGTGTGGACCTATCCTCTCATGTGACATCTCTATTACAGGGAGTGCGAGCAACACCTAAATGGAACAGCTAATCCCCATAGAGATTCTATTTCTGGTAGATGAGGCCACACTGAATCTTGGTCTCCTAGTAACCCATTCTTGCAAGGTGCACAGCTCTTTCCACTACAGCAGTCACATCTCAGCCTGTTCCCAAACGTTATGAGATGGGAAAGTGTAGCCGACCTTCTACTTCCCTTATTACACGTAAATGTCACAAGGAGTCATGCTGCTTTCAGAATTTGCTTTATGCAAAGCATGTGCCTGCAGATGGGCAGAACAAACAATACTGCTATTTGAATAGGACTTGTGAGTATGGCTGGGTTTTGTATATGGGAGAGCCTGTATATAGCGTAAGGACACAATACAATTGAAATAAAATTGTATTATTACATGGTGTACTCTATGTACAGAGCGGGGACTACAGTCCAGTATGTTTCTTCCATTATATATTTACTTCCACATAAAGCATGTACGTTAACATTCTCCATACACATCATATATTCACAGGGATGTAGAGTTATATGTAGCAGCATTTTATTTATTTACTAAGAATATAACAACTCCTGTTGTTCTAGAAACATCATAGAAAATAAATCACCAAGATATTAAACTTTTTCTTCCAATACGCATCTTAATTAGCTAAATGCTGTATTCTAAAACAATGGACGACCTTAGAAACGATCTTGGTAGCTGGATGGGTGGCTTTATCCTTTTAGGAGCATTGGAATGGACTTTAGAGCAATAGAATGATGCTGCTATGAAAAATGTTTTATTTATCCAGGTCAAATCAAGCAGTTACCTGTGGTAATAATAGCAGCTTGTAGTCAGTAACTGTTTCTCATGTCTTGATGTTCTGTCTGCATAATACTCAGGCATTCTTCACTTACAAACAGAAAGAAGTAATTAAAAGCAGGCATTTTAATATGTGAATTTGAGATACAATTTGATAATGAAAATAATGCTGTCTTGGACTCCCTGTAAGCTGCACAGTAGTGATAGCTGCTTATTTTTGTTGTTGTTAGTAACAGTTATGTATAATGTACCACAAAGGTTTTCCAGCATTGTACAGGTAATGTACAAGCATAGGTATAACATAAATATTGAGTAAACGTAAATATGGCATACAGGCTGATACAAGGGATTTGCTCAAAGTTAACAACAAAACAGAAATTCAAATATTAATGCAGAGGGGGAGATGAGACTGGAGAAGGTGGAGTACCAGAGAACAGAGGGCCTTGCTCGGGTGTGGGTCACCCCTTTTTTGAAGGGCCATTCTCTCCCAACCAATTCCGAACTGAATGGGAATTCGATTGATTTAGCCTTTAGCATAGGCAAAGCAATCGATCCCCGGAACAGCGAAGACAGGGCTCATGATAAGTCAAAATTTTACCCCAACCCCTTCTCTAATCCTTACCCTAACCTTCCAAGACCCTAACCCTCCCCTTCCATTATCCTAACCCTCCCTTCCCTGCAGCCTAACACACACGGCCTGATTCAATTACCAATTTGCACTGCAATAGACAGGAAAAAGTTTGGGGTATGAATTTTCCCTTCTATTACTGTAGATGATTTTTATGCACGTCTATGAGACGCGAATAAAAATCTGAAAAATGATTAGCAGAATTAGCTTTGCACTGCAAAATACGAGGGTGCAAGGATAATTGAATCAGGCCCTAAGACTCTCTTTCCTGCAGCTTAAGACCCCGCAGCCTAACCCAAAGATTTCCCTCCACGAAACCTAACCCTAAGACTCTCCTCCCGGAGAGTGTTACTTACCTCTCTGGTGTCCAGTGGGTGCGGTGGATCTGATGGGTCTCCTACGGCGTTTGGGAAACATAAATGAGTAAGTATGCAGATTGGCATACTTAACCATTTGCAAAAGACAAATCAAAATGGCTGCCTTTTCAAAATAGAGACAGCCGAAAATTAACTTTCAGCCGCCTGTACTTCTAAAAGACAGCATTCACAGTGGTGACTCCCACCGCTCCTGCTTGCCAGAGCTTACAATTTACATCATCATTGAGGAGGTGGAATGTAACATATCAGCACCAATGTGCTAGGAACATCATCATCGCTGCACTGTGTATAACTGCTTTTGCAATCTTATAACAGTATAAAACCTTTGAAAACTCAACTTTGGAAATGACCTTTTTTCAGCAAATTAGACCATTTGACGGTTAAATGGTTTTTGTTTATAACATAATTATCACGTTTTGATATTTACCAGCCTCCTCTGCATTCTTTTGCTTAAGTGGTAATTTTAATCCCCAGGAGACGACAAATGACAAACGGAGTGCATGTACTGGATTAATGATTGTTATGGATGGATTGTGGTTTGGACCTCTGCCTCTTGTCAGTACAGAGAAATGCAGTAATCTCTGTAAAAATGCACAGCTTGTCGTATCTTGTTCCTGGCTAAAAATATCAAACTAGTTTAAAGTTTCTGTTCCCCAGCTCCTCCTCCCGAACCCGTGCCAGAACTTGTTCTGAGTTCTGTGTCCTCTCATTACAAGGTTTGTTAGTTTGCACTGAGCACTGGGGAAGGCGGATTTCTTGACCATGGACAAGTTAACATTTACATTTCCAACTGCCAGCACTTGCGATACCTCCAGTTATTATATTGGTACAGATCTCTGATACCAATTTCTCATCCGCACTTGAAGTTTTCTGTTATTGGAAATAGGACTGCATCAAATTCCATTTACTTTTTATTAGGCTTATTCCTCACCATCATGTATATGACATGGATAGTGCTCTATTAAAATTGCATCTGTATTTTGGGTGGACCTTAAAGATTTAGGCCCGTATTCAGAGTACCGGAGATATATATATATATATATCATATTGCCCTGAGCGTATGATATGAAGAAGGAAGACCAGAAACAATTGAGGCCCGTATGGCCGCCCGAGGTCTGTACGGCCGTCACTTACATGCCCAGATTCCTACTCTAACTATTACGATCAGCTCTGCGACCTTACGGCTTCCTACGCCCCATTCCCTAATTTGCATGCCTATCTCTGCCTTGACGGCGGAGATACGGCAAGCATAAAGGGGGGGAAGCGTTACGGCCGCCGGCCCTTACGCTGCCGTATGAAGGTTGTGCGCATGCCTCATCAGCCGTACGTCTGGATCAGGCCCATTACGACTATGTTTGTAGCACATCAAAGGCGGTTGTTGTAGACTTGGTCCAATTCTTGAATTCATTGAGATAATGTGCCAATGCTTGTTAATAGTGAGTTTCAATTCAGTTGACAGCGTGGAATAAGTGGTACTAAATGCGGGATTATTTCTTCCAATTAACCTGTTGATAAAGGTCATCCCTTTTTTAATATCATATTTAAATTTATATATAAATACACTGCTCAAAAAAATAAAGGGAACACTAAAATAACACATCCTAGATCTGAATGAATGAAATATTCTTATTAAATACTTTGTTCTTTACATAGTTGAATGTGCTGACAACAAAATCACACAAAAACGATCAATGGAAATTTATTAACCCATGGAGGTCTGGATTTGGAGTCGCCCTCAAAATTAAAGTGGAAAAACACACTATAAGCTGATCCAACTTTGATGTAATGTCCTTAAAACAAGTCAAAATGAAGCTCAGTAGTGTGTGTGGCCTCCATGTTGCTGTATGACCTCCCTACAACGCCTTTGCATGCTCCTGATGAGGCGACGGATGGTCTCCTGAGGAATCTCCTCCCAGACCTGGACAAAAGCGTCCGCTAACTCCTGGACAGTCTGTGGTGCAACGTGGCATTGGTGGATGGAGTGAGACATGATGTCCCAGATGTGCTCAATTGGATTCAGGTCTGGGGAACGGGCGGGCCAGTCCATAGCATCAATGCCTTCGTCTTGCAGGAACTGCTGACACTCTCCAGCCACATGAGGTCTAGCATTGTCTTGCATTAGGAGGAACCCAGGGCCAACCGCGCCAGCATATGGTCTCCCAAGGGGTCTGAGGATCTCATCTCGGTAGCTAATGGCAGTCAGGCTACCTCTGGTGAGCACATGGAGGGCTGTGCGGCCCCCTAAAGAAATGCCACCCCACACCATTACTGACCCACT
>WWET01002643.1:0-41964 GCA_011038615.1 Limnodynastes dumerilii | reverse complement strand
AAATTATAAATAAGGTGACACAGGGTAATACTAAAATGACAGAGACAGAGATAATTCAGAGGGAGGGGTAGGACAAGAGGATGGAGTGCTCTGCTCACCAGAGTTTACAATCTCAGCAGATGGGGCCAGAGAAAAAAGAGACACAGAGTAAATATTCAAACACAGGAAAACAACATTCAATACACTGCACATATAGATGAAAACAGTCCGTAAATATAGAAAACTAGTGTAAAATGCACAGCAGACTGTTCAGTGCCTCTGATTATTGAGTGGTGGGATTACTGGGAGTAAATGGGGGGGGGGGGGGGGGGGGGGGCGTTGGTAGATGGTGGTGAAGGCCAGTAAATTAGGGAACTTTGACCCCCAATGCATGTGGGGGTTTTTTGGGGGTACTTAGTATTATTTCAGTGCCTAGCCATGTGATTAACTGCTGCAGAACCTCTTTTTGTTTTTCACACTACAGTGGGGCATAGAAAGGACTGGGAGCATGTTTGAAACAGGGGACATGAGTGTGGGGTGTAGGAAGTACAGTTGTGCTACACTAGGGAAAGTATTAAAGTATATCTACATGTTAAAAACTGGTGCATTTTAACTACAAAATAGCACGGCTATTACATATAATGTATAACATAACAAATAAATCCAGATTTAAATTATGTAATCGTGCTTTTATTCATAACCAAAGTTTTGTAGGAAATCATCCAGGATATATGTAACACGAGTGCACACAATAATAGCCTGGGGAGCTCGTGGTAAAATAGTAATACTCTGAAAAATAGCAATTAGTGGTCAGTTGTCACCTTTTCAATTGATTATTTACTGCTGCTGCCACGTTTCACTGATTTATTCATGTTCTGGAAATTCTATTTAGAAGACAGAGTTATGAGGGGATTAAAGGAAGGTTCATACAATACTGACACTTTAGACCTATCAAACTACACAAATTATTATTATTTGTATTTAACTCATTTAACTGGTTGCCAGTTTCTAAAATCATATTTTTCCAGACATTTATGTGTTCCTTTTCCTTAGCAATGAGGAACTGGGTCCGATTTACGATCCTGCTGTAGCTAATCTTCTGTTAGGTTGAAGGGAGACCACCCCCTCACTGAACAATTAGGATATATTCATCCTCCCACTAGAATATGCAAGTGACACATCCCGTCCCATCGTCTGATTTGTTGCTTAAACACCAGTATGGAAGTCTGGATCCAGGGAATGCAGATCCGTACTGGAAGTGCAATGAGTGGGCATGTACATAACACTTACTTCCAGCAGAACTTGCCTATTTTGTGGTAGTCTGCATCTGGTTTGGATGCGATGGAAGGCATAGATTACTACATGAGTGCAGGCCTATACTGTTCATTAATACCAAGGCAAGCCCTATTGCAGTCACAACCCAACCTCACAGAGGTGTTGGAAGAGTCATTTCTCAAGTCTGGATGGGTTGCAATTCGTTACGAGAAGCGAGGTAGCAAGAAGCATGCGTATAGGACATGATCCAATCAGTATACGCACAAAATAAGCGAACGTTAAGGGAATATCTGATCTTAGGATCCAGCCCTTTACTGACATATAACATTGGTTGGCTGTTTAAGGCTTTTCATAAAATACATTTCTACAGTGTACTGAAAGCAAAATTCATGATTTAATAGAAGAAAAACTGGAAAACCCCTTTTCAGTTACAGACATAAGACTATTTTATTGGGGGTCATGTGCAAGTGCAGCTGCCCCATATTGTAATGTAATAGTTTTATGCCTGGTGATTCATATTTGTTGAGATTCCTGATTTGTAGTAGGTGACATTCATCTTTATATTACAGTTATGTAGCAATCATCCTGTGTGGGCAGAAGTGACATTTAAGCTGGATTTACCTGCTTTAGGGCTTATGGATTTTACTGTAAATGGTTAGAAATAAATGAAGGGCGTGTGCTATTAGACATGGTTGTATGAAATCCTTTGTCCATTTTATTCATTACTGTCATGAAAACATGTAAGGGATTTGCCTTCAGGGTGACAGAAATGACACCAGAGAATAGACATGAGTAGAAATCCTTCCCTGCCCTAGTGTAAACTACTTTTACACCCTGTCTATAATAATATGTTCTAGATGCCCTGATAAAAAACTCTATGGTTAGTGGAGAATAGGTATTTGGTTACAAATGGTTTCATAGCACATACCTTGTATACTGTGTGCTTTAGAGGAGCATTACATTATTAATATTATTATTATTATATTACAGATGCTTTCTTTTTGCATTTCAGCCCAAGTATAAATTCAATTATAAAGTATACATTTTTTTTATGCAATAGTATTTTGAAATGTTATTCTTGAAAACCAGCTCTTCTGATTACTTTTTGGTACTTTTAACCATTTGGTCTTCCTTACAGTCATAAGCTAAAGTGTTTATCTGAAAGATATTCTGGCTGTGAGTCAGAGACTCTCAGATAATGTTGCAGTGTCAAGTGATATGTCTATAGCCTCTCTGCTCATTACATTGAGTCAATACTTGATATCATCCTGAACAAACAAACCAAGAAGACATTTTTTTTTTTCTAAGCCTACAACTCATTTTTAATTGGTAAGTGTCTGTTATATCCACTAGAGCGATTATTATCCTGATCATCCAAATATTGGTTGATTGGGCCAATGTTCGCTGTAGTTAGTGGGTAGGATACATTTTTAAAATGCCAAATTAATGTATCAGAAATTCTCTGGTATGATTATTTGGTCTTATGACATGTATAATTTAAATCGAGCCCGATCTTTTAAGGGAGTTTATTAGCTCACAGAAAGGCTCCATTTTCTGTGACGGCCCCCCTCTTCTGATAGGTTTATCAGTCCCAGCAAGAGAGGTGTATGGTACCGATAAACAGGACCTTTCTCTGGCGGGAAATCATCTATCGGGCCACCTTCTGCAGGGATCAGTAATCGTCCCAGTGTATGGCCAGCTTTATAGTTGCTTCTTACCTATAACCTATAGAGGCATTGATGCATGCACTGCATTGATGCTGTTCAGAAATCTGATTCCACCTTGCATTTTTACTCTGTTTTATAGAAATTTTTAGTTTTGTGGCTGATGTGTTGTTATTTAAAAACCTTTTTTTCTGCGATTTAGACTGTAATGTTTACTGGTAAAGGTTTTTTTCAGCTTTTTTCATTCAGCATGTAAAAGTGAAGCCTGGTAAATGTGCTTTAACATTGATACTTACAACTTTAAAGCGTCTTACAGTGTTTATAAGCATTGGATTGACACATTGATGATTTATGTATGTACATCATTTTTCTGCTTTGAGATTACGCATTAAACGTTCTGGTCAAAGGGTTGAAAGTTACATATTGTGTACAATCATAACTGGATCAGGAGAAAAACCCATTGTTTGAAGTTTGTGATAAATTCAAATATACATATAAAATCCACAACAACAACAAAAAAACCTGTTGTGCAGGTCTCTGAGTGACAGTGGTTTTGTTTAAGTAAATGGTTGTTGTGAGCAGAGTCATGACTGCCTGGTTACTGAGGATGTACAAACAGTTGTTAAATGGCTATTTTGTTTGCGTTGTATGATTTTTATGTTTTATTGACCTTGTCAGACAAAGCATCTCCTGTTTGCAGTTCCAGCTTAGATGGACTTGATGCTGACAGTGAAGGTGAGGAAACCTGCAGCCGATACCACGATTCTAGCTCTCCGGGTAAGGAGGACTCCTCTGGCCTTGTTGGAAACAGCGGTGATGAGTTGGACTCTCCTGAGACAAATGCTGATCCAAATTTTCAAATCAGACAATCGGGAACTTTACCCTTCTCTCAGAGTAAGGTAAAGTTATTCATATTGTCATCTGTTTGTGGTGTAGGTAATTTACTTGAATATATTGTAACATAAATTTAGAATTTTTGGCCTGAATATAAATATTTTCTTATAACCTCAGGACCCTTTGGCCGCCGGTCTTAGATTTCGTTCTTACTCTTGTTCTTCACCCAAAAATTTTCTTGGGAAGCCTCGCTTGACACGTGACCTGTCCATTGGTGATCCTGGGGACGGTGAGTGTTATTACATGGAAACATCCATACCTGGTCGAGGCAAAATATATTGTGATCCTAAAATTTTATTTTTTTGTGGGTTAAAAACAAAATAACTAGAAAATGTTTGTCTCTATATACACTAGAGATCCATACCTGTATTTAATTATACTTAACTGGATGTTTACATGTTAAGGATGCTTTTGAAAGTAGAAAAAATAGATGCTAATCCTAACATGTCAGGAGACCTCCACACATGGGAATAAAGAGGTTTCTCTGCCTCAAGTGAATTCTATTGCTCGAAATTGTTGCATGCACTGTAATCCTGGTAACCTGGAAGTGTCCAAAGCATGTGCTTTTGTAGTCTGATAGAATGTGTGTATTATTTACATCCGTTCTCATTAAGTGTTTTTTTATGATATGATCGACATACTTGTATTCAACGCATAATCCTAATTTTGTTTTTAATGCAATTACAGATGTAGATCCGGATTCACAGTTATGTAGTTTTCATCTTACGTACGTTGTTTTAAGAATTGAGCTACTACGCATGTGTAGTATCTTATTTACGCAATCTACGTCTAAAGACCGCGCTTACGCAATCTATGTACAGAAATGGTACGTAGATAGCGTAAATAAATTACAATTCTTAAAACAATGTACGTAAGATGAGAACTACGTAACTGTGAATCCGGAGCGTAATTTGAAGTATTATTTCTTGAGTCGGTGTGCTAGATAATGTTTGGAATAATTCCTATTGCTTTAATGAATAGGCTTTCAGAGTGAAAGGCTCCAATGTAACTGTAAAGAATGTTTTCCTGCTTGTAGACGGTGTATTCAGCCTCAGTGGTCGCTCACTTCTTCAGGCACTTTCATTATCTAAATCAGTATCTCTCCTTCACCCGGGTAGTAAGTAATGCAGCGGTGATTTGGGCATTTGAAATCTGGGTTGTTACATTTGACTGTTGGCTGTACATTGGAAATAATTTACCCCAAATGCATTGTTTCAATGATTATGCAGTAATGCTGAGGCACTCCTCCTCCTCTATACACAGCCATGTTTCTCTTTTAGACTTGTGTCACTTTGCCACACGTTAGTTATCACATCAATCACATTAACATGAGTTGCAGACAGTTCTATAAAACATCTACAGGGAGCACAGTTTACATCCACGGACTGTATTCAGAGATCCGTTTTCACGTGGAGTTGCGTGCGTATTTTTAGGTATGTTTTACCTTAATTTATGTAAGTTTCATTGAATATACGCTCGTCAGTGCTTGTGGCACGGACATGTGAATCGCACTTGGGGACATACGTACGGATGGGTGGCGTAGAAATACGTACTTGAAAAGTGGGTGGGGGGAGGCATTTAAATGAACGCTTGAGGGTGTGGCTATACTGAATCGCACGCACGGAAGACATATACGCACGCAAGTACACATTTCAAGATCAGAGTGGTCTATGGAGGTGTAAGTCTACGATTGCACGGCTGGGAGAGGGGAGTGTCATGGGTGTTGGTGGGTGTTGCCTTGCTACGTGCGTATAATTGCGTACTTTTAAAAAACGGATCTCTGAATACGGACTCATGTTTGTATCGTAGTGGCACAGGCTTATTAATATCAACATGTATTTCTCCAGCTCGTCCTTGGACTTATGTCTAACTCTCAACCAGGCACTATGTGTTCTAGTCCCTATACGATGCTTAGACTGGCCATGCATTTGGTGATAAATTCCTTCCATTGCACTTTCTCTTGCGTGCTCTAATAGGTGGCAGTCTTCTCTCCATGTCTTGCTAAGGACAGACCTACACTACAATCTTACCCAGATTACATTACAATGTAAAGACCTTTATCCAATGTGTGATTTATCCCACAGCAATAAACGTAACAAAGTGTAGCTCTGTTCTTTCAACCTGTTCTACTAACCTGTTGCATTTGTTGGCTTGTGGGCTTATTTGTGTTTAGCCCATAAGCCTGCTGCAGAGTATCCCTTGTGTATGTGATCCGCTTTTCTGCATGTGAATGTTGTATTTATTTATCATCAGCACAATCTTATGCAGGATTATGAAGGCCATGTATCCCGGAAAGGCCCATTAGAAATGTTGGGACGTTTCCATGTATTAGGAGGCTATGTCTTTTGGGTAGTGTTCATAACTATCAATGCTCTCTTTTTTATTGTTCTCCCTTTCTTCTCCAGTGATGAAGTATTTCTTTGGTGTTTAAATAAATGAAATAAAAGATAGATAGAAACAAACATATGACAATAACAGCATGTGGTCTTATTGGGACTCCACACTGTGGTTAAATTGTGGCGAGTTGATTTGATGTATTTTTGGTGTCCTCCTTTGCAGTAGTGTTTTTCTTAGTCTACCATCGTATATTTTGGTCCAGTGTGCCGTGGTGGCGGATTTTGACATTTCCAGAAATGACTGGATTGACGGCGATGTCTAACAGATGTTTCTCTTATTTGTGTTAACAGAACGAGCGTACAGTCTTCCAGACCAAACAAGAGAAAAAAGGTACTGTGTCCATAGTGCTCCTTAGTGCAGCCACATACAGTAGTTGTATGAATGCTGCTCACACTGTCATCGGGTGGTTTATCTATTGTTTAGGTATCTCTCACGTGCAGGGCGTTTCCATTTTACCTAACATACTGCACAATATTTGTCATTTTCTATATTTTTGTTTGGTTATGTGTGGAACCCTGAGCGTGTGACATGAAGAAGGAAGACCAGAAATCATTCATTATTTTTTACCAATCGATTTTGATGGATTTTTATTCACATTTCTCATTAATTATTGTTTCACAAATTTTTATGGTTATCTTTTCTATTTGTATTCTATTGATGAACAACATAACGATACTGACCACACATTCCCCGGGCCGTATTCAGAGATCCATTTTAGCGGGTAGCTCTGTGTGAATTTTTACGATCTGATGAATTGCGCATACGTAGTAACTAAATGTACGCTATCTACGTTGATTTTACTCATGGAAGTTCATTACGCACGGACTTCGAGTCGCACATGAGAAAATATGTACGGAGGGGCGTGGTTATAATCCGTCCGGAGACAGATATACGTGAAAGTGGGTGGGGTGAGGCATTTAAATGACCATCTCCATCTATAAAAAGTATTTGCATTGGCACATTGATATTGCAACCAAGACAGGGAGCCACACTCACTGGAAATCCCTACTTTTAAGGAATGGGCTTCCAGAATAAATCTGTATATGGATATGAAGGTGATCACTTCTTCCACCCTAGATAAATGTACTGATTTCATTGAAACATGGTAGCCCTGGTTGGAATTTATAGAAACAGTATATTAAATAGCCTTTCTGTTTAGTGGTAGTAGGTTTCTTTAAGCTTTGTTAGCTCCCACCTTTGTAACTTATAAGGTTACTGTCTCCTTATTCTGCATTTATTACTACCTTATACTGAAAACCTGCATTCACCGATTGTATTGTGCTTGCTATGTATAGTATTTCTTTTCAATGCAAATAAATCAAATTTACACAACATTTTTTATATATTGACCACAAATATGACTTGGTATTTTGCATTGAGAATGAATAGCAAAAATGGAAATTCCAGGCATAGTAGTCACATGAAATGACAATGAATATTTTAATTGCTAAATGTAACGTCTTATAATGTGACAAGTCATTGTTGTTGCCATTACACCAATGTGCACGTATATCAAGAGAGGAACACTCAGTACAAGTAACTTCACGTGATTCCTGTTGGTGTGACCATACTCTCGCGGGTTTGTCAAGCATTAGTCAGGTTATAATTAAAGCTTGTTTTAAGGATAGGTGCAATTGGTGGTGTGCACGATGTCATTACTCTCTGGGAGTCTCCATGTGGATCTCCTATAGTTTTCCAGTGTCTATCACACTAAAATGATATATCAGTAAGTGGTGTAATTGTTGAGTTTAAATTCTGATGTTGTTAAATTTGTGTTTAAATATAGAAAATGAAATGGCCAGGTTATGTACATTGTAAATGGTAATCTTCTTCCTTTAGAATTGAAGAGGAGGAATGGGACAGGTATATGACCCCTTCAAAACCAGAATCTGAGAAAAACAAAGTCAGCCGCACTTTTAGCTTCTTACGGAGCAGAATGACCAGCACCCGGAACAAAAGCAAGGTGAATAGTGCCCCCTAGTGGGAACAATTTTTTTTTTCTTTAACAATATTACTTTTTTGGTTATGAGTGTAGGGGTGGGGAAAGGTGTTTTTACAAAATGATAAACTTAGCCTGCTATATTTTGTCAAACATGTTATTAACTCACTCTTAATGTGAGCTTTGGAAGAAAGTGCCAGCAGCGTCCCAGAGATCCAGCTGCTACCACATGCAGGCTGCTCCCCAATGAAAGTTTGCCGATCAGGATCCAGGAATATGGAGAGTTTCAGGGTCTCAGCTGCCACCATGGACCTAGGAACAGATTGGGATTGCGATGCAGCCCTCACCTCACCTCACCTAACCTAACTTCACCTGCTCTGGTTTTGTGACCTAGTGCACCAGAGATAGAAGCTAAGCCACATCCCCCTTCAGTCCTGCCTGTGGAGGGCCAGACCAAATGATTTTGTGGGCCTTATATAGCCCTCGGACCAGAAGTTCCCCATCCCTGGTGTAGAAGACAGTTAGTTGTGTTTGCTGACACTGCTTCTCTTCCTGATCCCACATGGTTACTGTGAACCATATGTAAAGCGGGAATAAACTAGCACAGTGATGTACAATCTGATATACCTCTAAGGTCACATATTGAATTAATAATAATAATCCTCTACCTGTTAAAGATAGAAACACCTAAATAAATAATGAAACATAGAAAGTGATGGCAGATAAGAACCACATGGCCCATCCAGTCTGCCCAGTTGATTATTTAAAACTATACTAACACTAGACCTTATTTACCCTCAATTTAGTTTGAAATTTAGAATTTCCTTATATTTATCCCAAGCATGTTTATACTGTTCTACTGTGTTACCTCAACCACCTCAGATGGGAGACTATTCCTCTTATCTATCACCCTTTCAGTGAAGTCATTTTTCCGCACATTTCCTCTGCATCTACCGCCCTCCAGTTTAAATGTGCAGACTAGATGAGGTCAAGTGGCTCTTATCTGCCATAATAATCTATGTTTCAGTTATACACTTTGCCAAAAAATGTATTCTTCATTAGGACAATTCCATTATCTATAAATATCATAATATATGCTTCAGATTGAATGGTGATGGTGTAATTTAGCTGAAATGTACCGGTAGTCAGTAATTTTATTTTTAATGTATTTGATTCATTATTCAGCTTATTCCTTTCTTTTTTTCTTGCCAGATATTAATTGGCAGCGTCTTACACCTATCCATTCATTACATGTTGCAGGAAATTGATCTCCTAACAACATTTCAAGGCTAATGCAAAACAAATTATAGTCTATAACCTTAACCATGTTCTGGTTAATTAGATTACTTGATGTTAAATAATGTGACTCATGCTTTTACTAATGTTATTACATTTGTTATAGAGACTTCACAGCAGTTCTTAAAAAAAAAAAAAAAAAAAAAAAAAAAAAAAAGTACTACCAATGTCTTAGAACTGATTTCATTCATATTTTTATTAAGTCACTACCTTTGATTGTTTTGTTTTTTCCTGCAAATTTGAAGACCAAAAACAAGGATGTGAAGGAGAAGGTGAACAGACATCAGTTTGTAGTGGGCACGTTCTCCGGAGTGATACCGTGTTTGGTGTGTGAGAAAGCACTCCTTGGCAAAGAGTCCTTACAGTGCTCCAGTAAGTATGTGTACAAGTTACATGCTGAAAGATTATTTGTCATTTAGTTGTTAAACTATTTTCATAGATTGCCTCCTAGTAGCTGGCTACCCATTATTTGATTGACTGATCAGATTGATAATTATTGTATAGTGCATGGCATAGATAGATTTGTCATAGCATCGTAATATGTTTGATTCGTTGGTTACATTTGTATCCATTGAAAGATACTGATACAGGGCCTGATTACCTCTACCATTTTTCCCGTTCGCAATGGCACTTAAGTGGAAAATGCATAAAAAGGAAAATATGCACTGAGATCCCTTCCCTATGCCCTCCCCATCTCATTTTAATACTTCCCCCCACCACTCTTCTTAAAAAAAAGTCACAAGGCCGTCGTGGAACACCTCTTATTCCTTAAAATAAAACTATTAACTGAAAAAAATCTTAAATATACGCATCTAAGAAGCAGCGGATTCTTAGGTGTGAATCTGGTCCAGGGTTTCTGCGTTATGAAATGTTAATAATTTTTATTGCATTTTTTATATTATTTGACTTAAAGCTTTGTGTATATCAATGTTTTTAGCCTATTAATGAAATAAATTTGATTGTGGGTTGTTAATATAAAGAAAATGCCAGAAACATTAATGCACCTGACGCTTTATTTGCTGTGAGATTTATTATACATTCATGTTGCCAACACTGGACATTTTTTGTTGTGTATTTGTTTGTACCATTTATATTTTTTCATAGGTACTTTCCTTTATTTTAGATTGTAATGTGAATGTACACAAAGCCTGCAAGGATGCAACGCCAGCATGTACAAAGGTGAATTCATCACTTGTATATAGCACTATACATCAATAACAAATGCCCTGTATCCAGGAGATGTTAGATCATGGGAATATCAGAGAGATATAGTTGCCCTGTACTCACTGCTTTGGCTGTACACAGGTCGATATTTCTGCTGGTTAAACATCTGGTTTATGGCAGTGCAACCAGGTCACTTATGGTTAGTGACATCACTGAGACACTCTGCTTCAGTAGCATTTAACAAGATATACAGCAGATACATCCCTGATTTCCCCATCAATGGCTGTAGTAAATGCTGGAAGGGGATGAAAGAATCTAAATATCAAGAAAATTGTTGTCTCATAAATAAGGTCAATAATTTTACCATTCTAGAATTCAGTTTACATTTAAGGAAATCCTTGCAACTTGGCCTGTTGTAGTGGCTTCAGGCCTGCAGTAGTGTGTGCATGACAGTTATCTTCATTTAGGGACTGGTAATACAAACTGAAAGAGAGCTCAGACATTCTTGCACCGGCTGATTTTTTTAAAATTCTTGTAGCAAATGTTCGGAGCACTCAGAACTATTTAGACTGAAGTGGTAAATCATGCCTCTTTGTTTTTTTATCATGAACTAAAAATAATGGAACATAACTGACCTTTTTATAAATAATGGAAAGGCTACAAGAAAGGAAGCCATTTCTACTATATGGAGGAGACATAGTGCTTGACCTTTAATTATACAATTACTGTATTGTTATTTATTTGTGTATTTATGTCACAAAGTTGATAAAAAATACCACAAATCACTGTCAGAAGTCTGTACGGGGCAGATTACAATCTTAATGTTCAGAGCATAGGGACTTGCTGGAATTCCGTAACCTGAATTAAGAAAAGCAGGTACATAATTCAGCTGTGACTTGGTACTATGCATGCACAGTACGTGCGGAGTTCAGCTTCACCCGGAGGACTGGCCCAATCGCCATGTTTACGAGCTGCGAATAGGGGAGGGGGATAGGTATTTAAGTTGTACAGTAAGTGCTTGACTAAGGGTTTCTGTGTGGCATAATTAAGGTTAGGTGTAGTCCTCCAAACCGCCTTCTGTACGGCGGAGATCAGGGGCGTGTGTACTGATCTCCTCTGTTCGGAATATAGGATAGAAACTTACGTATGCTCGTATCCGCAGGGCTGTGTATATGCAGACTCTGCATTTGGTCTGGATTCGGCCTAATAATACCTGTGTGCAAGCCCACAAACATTACACATAGCACTGAATACTAACTCCCCCTCAATTTACATTACAGCATCGCTTGTCTTCCTTGGTTACAAACTGCTGCTGCTCTTACAAGGGGCCGGGTGCAGGGCTTGCATAAGACCTCAGGTGCAATAAATGGAAGTCAGGTTTTAGGATTTCTCCATGGCTATTTTTTTTCCCCCCTGAAGCATCTGTCATGTAAAAATGACTGTCAGCTGCTGCTAATGTATTTATAAACAAAGCTGAATGCTTATAGACGAGTGCCGAACGCTGTCTTAAGATGCTAGCTTCTGACAGCATAGATGGGTGTCAGCTAAGATCCACCCCCTCTCCTCCAGACCTGTGGCTCCCCACGGTAGTTACACTGCTGGATTGGACAATGCTAGCTGTCAGTGGTTTTCATTAAGGTTTGCAGTAATCCTTATTTACAATCCATTCTAAACATTAATTTAACTTTCACTATGTGGACCAACTGATGAAAAATAATTCCTCACACCTTGTCTGTGCTGCATTTCTGGTCTCTCTACTACAGGGCCAGCCCATTAGTGGTGGGTTGCTGGGATTTTTGTACCAGGCCCAGAGACAGAGACAGAGAGAGGGGGTGGAGTTCTCACCTCGCCTCTCCAGCAGCTGGTATCGGTGGTAGGAGATAGATGAGTCACTGTCACCTGTCTCCTTCTGTCGATAACTGCTTCGCTGTCAGCCTCACTACAGACAACCCAATGCACAGGAGAGCTTCCTAAACACAAGCCTCTCCTGTGCATCGGTCTACGATGACTCTCTCTTGCAGGTCCGCAGAACTCCACCTATATGTAATGTAGGAGCTCCATGGCGTCCTGGACCCCACAATTTCCGGGGCTGCACTGCTCTCCTATGTCACATGTCCTAGGTGTCACAATATCTTCCAT
The DNA here is from genome assembly GCA_011038615.1 of Limnodynastes dumerilii. Lineage (NCBI taxonomy): Eukaryota > Metazoa > Chordata > Amphibia > Anura > Limnodynastidae > Limnodynastes > Limnodynastes dumerilii. Next base: position 29,217 of record WWET01002643.1, on the reverse strand, counting down.
TATATGCTGTCGTGTCTTCAGCTAGTCCATGTAGATGTGGTCATTGGCATATTTCACGCGTTTTGCTGTGTTTGTAGCATACCGTGGAACGTAGTTTAATGTATACATCCATTGGGTGATAAAATTATTATTATTTTTTTTTGTTGTCATAGAAATTTCAGGAAAGGTATCATCCAAAGTACAGACAAGCGGCTGTCATTTCAAGTAAGTGAAAAATGCACTACCTGATGACAAATGTACTGTAGCATGCCACTTCCAAATACTGCATTTATTATCAATCAACATTTCCTTCTCTTCCTTCAAACTTTAAAATATTCATTTGAAATTGTGATAGTTCTGTTGTCTTTGGTGTAAAAGGACAACCTTAGGTAACAAAAAGACGTGTACAGATCAGTTCACGGTCATTACACGTTTTTGTATAGTGGATATTAATTGAGATCTACTTGATATTAATGGACCTGATTCACACTTAAGAATTTTCTTAAAATAAGAACTTAAAGTCACACCTTGGCTAAACCATGTTGATTACAGAGGAGTCAAATTTCATCTGTTGCAAATAGTACTAGTGTTGAGAGGTGATATTTCCCAGCCCAAGTCTAAATAATACCACGTTCAGATTGCCACTGCCTTAAAAGCAGGCTTTTTAGGTAGGGGGCAGAATTTTGGAGATTTAAAATTGGTGCGTTCAGACTGAGCTGAAAACTCCGGCTTTTTTGATGAAAAAGCCGGCTGCAGTGAAAAAGCCGGCTTTTTAACCCAGTCTGAGTGCGCCAACCCGGCTATTGAAAGCCGGTGTTCAGACCCGGCTAAAACCCTTCTTTTTTTTCTTCTCTTTCAGTAGCCGGCTTTTTGAAATTTGCCCGTTCAGATTGCCTTTAGAAGCCGGCTTTTTTTCTACAGCCGGCTTTTTATTCAAAAAAGCCGTCGGTTGCAAACAGTATTAGTGTTGAGAGGTGATATTTCCCAGTCCAAGTCTAAATAACAGTGTGATAGGGAAGCTGGTCAGTATCTGTGTGCAGTAAGCAATTCAAAGCTATATCCCTGCATGCAAAGAATACAATTAAATTAATCCCCCCTGCAATCAACATGGTTTTGGTTTTCCAGGAGTGACTTTAAGTTCTTATTTTAAGAAGATTCTTAAGTGTGAATCAGGTCCAATATGTGTGTAATAAAAAATGTCTTCGCCCGATGTCTCAAGCACAAAAAACTCCTCAAAACACCCATTGGCCTTAATGCAGCAGTGAAAGTGCCTACATTCTTGGTGTATAGTGCTATGGAAAATTGTATGCATTATACAGTGACTTGTATATAACAGTACCAATATTTTGGCAGTGAAAGCAGAGCTAGGCTTCAATGAGAAGTGAGTGGTATTTCTTTGTTCTGTGATGTTGACAGAGCACATTCAGCATATAATTGACAAGTTCCTCGGTAACAATAAGGCAGTATATTACTAGTGGGAGGCTTTTGTGTTTAGCTCACAGATGTAGAATGACCTTTCTCCAGTGTTTGCTTTGGCTTTTATCTTCTACTCACTGTACAGATGTAGACAATCTGCCTGCTCCAGCTGGTATCATTAAGTAACTGTTGTGCCACTTGATTTTTTGCTTTAGGTTAGAACTACCAGGACTAAACCAGTGGGAGAACCATTTGTTTTTAATGATTAGAGCACTGCCCCCCCTCCTATCCCCTGTAAATTAGATAGAAGTGTTACTTTAATAACTAGGTGCCCCGTTTCAGCTGAACCTTATAAATGATCAGATTTATTACATTTATTCACACACTGTGCAATAAATTTACAGAACAAGGAATTTATATTTGTTTTAGTCATGACATTGGACCAGATCCAGACAATGGGTTGGATCCAGACTTGTAAGTGCTTGAAATTAGTTACTCCTGGGCTAAACCATGTTGATTGCAAGGGGAGTTAATTGTATACTTTGCATGCAGGGATATATCTTTGAATTGCTTACTGCACACAGACACTGACAAGCTTTACTATCACACTGTTATTTAGACTCTGACCAGCTTTACTATTACACTGTTATTTAGACTTGGGAAACATCACCTCTCAACTCTAATACTGTTTGCAACAGATGAAATATGACTCCCCTGCAATCCACATGGTTTAGCCCAGGAGTAACTAAGTTCAAGCACTTACTTAAGTCTGGATCCAGCCCAATGCCTCTTTTCCGATCGCTATGATTGGAAAATGTCCTCTTATTGCACGATTCAGCTACTTCCACTTGTAAATGTAACTCTTAATATGTGTTTTTGGCACTTAAATTTTACAGTGTGGATGCCCAACCCCCAATACCGTGTTCAGTTCTGGAGGCCATATCTCCAGAAAGACATAAACACATTAGAGACTGCGAAGAAGAGCAACTAACTGGCCTGTGTCACAATACATACCAAGAAAGGCTAGAGGAACTAAACATGTAGAGATTGGAGCAGAGAAGGGAGAGGGGGGACATGATAGCAGCTTTAATATATCAATGGTTGTGACCAGCTAGAGGAGGGTGGCATTTTTCAAAGGAAGAGGTGTAATAGAACACGAGGGCATGAATATAAACTGGATTAACACGAGGGCATGGATATAAACTGGATTGTGGTAGATTCAGAGGAGATGTGTAGAACAATACTTCACTGAAAGGGTGATAGATAAGTGGAATAGTCTCCCATCTGAGGTGGTTGAGGGTAACACAGTAGAACAGTTTAAACATGCTTGGGATAAATATAAGGATATCCTAAATCTCAAACTAAATTGAGAGTAAATAAGGTCTAGGGTCAGTATAGTTTTAAATAAACAACTAGGCAGACTTTCTTGTAGACATACTTTCTTTACTGTGACACCTGTTTGTTTTAGCGAAATTATGTTGTTATCATGACAGATTCATCATTCAAGGACATCCCTCAGCCAGTCCATGCCACTGTGTCACCCTCTTCATCTCTAGGTGGTGGCAAAAAAGATGCACAGCCCATGCATTCGCTGTCTAGAAGCTTTACAGTGGCCAGCATAGACAGGTCAGTGACTTTAATCCCTTGTGAGGGCATTTTATGACAATAACCACCTTTGTGAATAAGTAAATACAGACTAACAGCTTACTTCTTATGTGACTTAAAGCTGTGTTTTTTCTTATGATGCTTAATCTAGGATTTCATTCGATACTGCACCTTCTGTCTCTTAAAATAGGAAATCAGACCAATCAGTGGAATCTGATGGGGACACAAGTGGCTCTAGATCAAGGTCACAGTCCGAGGAATTATTACAGACATCAGGGACCCCTCCATCCTATGACTCTTTTCCCATTGAAGGTTTGGTTACAACTTTGCTACACATTTCAAATGTTTAGTGCCACAGTCTAACTTGTATATGCCCTTGCCTGAGTACACTCCTAGTAAGTAACTATCCTTATACCTAGATGTTGTAGATGCAGCTCTGTCGAGTGACTTCAGTAGTGATACCCTGGAGTTTGAGGCCGAGTCATGGAGTTTAGTAGTGGATTCCTCATTCTGCAGTAGGCAAGAAAAAGATGTGATCAAGAGGCAAGATGTTATTTTTGGTAAGAATTTTTGTCTTAGTTTTGTATGAAGAAAAATGTTAAGCTACTGCGAAAGTTGATTATGTAGGATGAGAAAGAAACATGTACAAATATAGGACTTCTAAGCTGTACATCAGGTCTGGCCAACCTGCTCTCCAGGTTTTATGGAACTATGAGTCCCAGCAGGCTCTGTCAGGTATCAGCTATGCCTATGCAGTTAAAGCATGCTGGGATTCGTAGTTTCCTAACACCTGGAGAGCCACAGGTAGAGCCAGGCCTACTGAATATCAGTCTCTTCCACCGCAAAATGCATGAATTTTCACCATGATTTATGTACTATCTCTTGTATATTTTTACTAAATTTGGATAATACAAATTGCAGAAATACAGAAAGCTACAGATTATGTAAAATCTCTTGAATTAGGCCATAGGCAGCTTGTGATACTCCCATAATGCTTTGTCATGTATCCGCTATGCCATTGCTATTGGAGCATGCTGGGAGTTGTAGTTTTACAACACCTAGAGTGCTGAAGGTTGCATATGCTTATCTTAATTAATGTAACTTTTACTGTGTTTACTTTAAGCTGTTTCTGTATTAGAATGGTCAAGGAAATCCATTTTCTCCACTGTCCACAGTCTGTTCCTGTTTATGTTCTTCAAAGAGTCATTTTCAGACTTCATCCCGTGGTGTTTATAGTTCTTTGTCAAATAGTTTCTTTCCATTGGCTGAATGTAAACAGAGGATTACAGAGTTTCTCTGCTTTTACCTTAGAATAATCGTCTGGAGACCTAAACGGGAAATCCTGAGTTCTAAAAGAAGGGGTTTTATGCAGGTCAAAGTCAATTCAGTGACATAGGCATGTCTGCGATTTCTTTGGCAGTGTCTGAAGGCCATTTTGTCGTAGTTGCAAGGATTATGTATTACAATGCTACATGTTTGGCAAAGGCATTTATTCTTTCTGCTGTGTAGCATTAACTTGTAATGTGTGCCAGGCACTTCTGTTTCATAGGGAGTCGTCTGATTGCCTGCATATTGTAATTTAGGCTAGCTGAATTTCTTCTACTGTAATTACTATAATATGCTGGACATCAGTAAGAGAGGGAAACTACAGATTGCTTTAATCATTAGCGTTGTTTATTTATGTACAGGTTTTTATATAGTGCCATCGTATTACATAGTGCTTTACAATGTTTAAGCAACTATCCATGTTAGTCCCTGTCCCATTGCAGTGTACAGACTGAATTCCCCAACACACACAAACTAGGGCTTAGGTTACGTTATGTTATTCAGTAGCCAATTCATTTTTCCAGGAGGAAACCCAGACAGACATGAAGAGAACATACAAACTCCTCACAGATAAAGCATTGTCTGTGAATGTGAACGCATAACCTCAGTGCCCAGAAGGGGCATCATCCTTTATATAAATTTCCTTCAGAATCCTACTTCTATAATCTGTATCCACAAACTTTGCTCTCCTTGCAGAGCCGATGGATTATCAAAGCTGCAATCCTCTGCAAACGTTGCCCCCTAATTGCAATTGTATTTGCTTTGAAGAAAATACCTCAACCTAGATTCACTAAAGCTTCTAGAAAAAGGAAAAGCTATCAACCAATCAGTTTCTAGCTAGATTGATCTAGTTCTAGGAAACTAGAATCTGAATGGTTGCTGTAGGCAACACTTCTTACACCATAGTGTTTACACAAATCTATGGTGTGTCACCATCTAAGCATGGTTTGAGCTGATTCTCTATTTGTAAGCAAGGCACTCCATAAAACAAATGAATAACAATAAAGATTTGCAGTATTGGTGACAATTTTATGGCTAGTTGATTATTCTCCATATACCAATTATACCAGTTATATGTACCAATTATACTGACTGGAATAGGGATAAAGAAAGACATACTAGTGTGGGCTTAGACTTCTGTTTGATAAGGGAATATCCTATTGTGCTGCGTATCGAGCTGGGATGAGATAGCGGATACTCAATGTATCCGCCTAAAAGGTAACCGTTCTCCTTTCACTTGCACAGACTTCTGAGCACAGGACTCTGCCTTCATATTCTGATTACACTTAAAATGGTGTTGTATCGGTCAGCAGTATGATTCCACGCGTGCAGTGTAAATTGGTGTTGGATGTCTGTATTGAGTGGATTGCGTTCTGATTGGGGTACTCAAAACAAAATTGGCCTACCACATGGAAAACAGACACTTATTGGCAGTCTAAATACTGAACTGCAGTAATTATTCAGAAATGTTCTAGATAACCATTCTGAAGTTACTTAAGATATATGAACATGGAGCTCTGGAATTAGTGTAATTGTCTGTGTGCTCAGAAGATTTAATTATAGGCTCTCCTGATTTATGTGCAATGTAGACTGTTCACCTAATTGTGCTTTTCCTCAATTTAATCAGAATAAAAATGATATCAGTGTGATCATTGGAGGAGGGTTACATCTAAAAATTGATTACTGTAAATTAGTTTTAAAAAGTTATCTAATTATAATGCAATTGGCCAGTAATGAGTCCATCCTGTTCCTTTCATTCTGTCTAATAAATATCTGCACAGTAATGTAGTAGCAATTTTGTCAGGTATTAAACAGAAGAAACTGGTAATTCAAAGAAAGTGTGTGTGTGTGTGTGTGTGTATGTATATATATATATATATATCTAGAGAAGGTGCTAGAAAGGTATTGGGAAATTTTACAGATACAAAAAGACACCCCAGTACTCTTGCAATTAAAAGTCAGAGAGATTTGTTGCATAGATTTGCAGATATATGATAAGCCACCAGCCACTTACAAGGCTTCTCTGTTTTGGTGGTCCTAACTCTAATACTGTCCCAACTTTAGGTCATATATCATGTATTTTTAAACTGAGAGAAAATTAAGAGAAAATAACTTTCCACAGAGGTCCCCAAGTGTCCGAAATAGCTACTCTGAAACAGCACCCCCTGTCAGCTACTATCCTAGACATGCTTTAGAAAAAACACATACAAAATGGTGGTTGCTTAAATCAGTTTATAAGTTAATATAGAGCAGGTGCTAAAAAGGTATGGGGAAATCTCACAGATACACGATGCATAGTCTTTAAGACAGCATATACGCAATCTACGTAATGAAAAGATATGTAGAGTCCGTTAAGAAATTACTACTCATGCGCAGTATCAAATTTCGGTAAACACCGGATGTACAGTATATGCAATAACTCCGGTGGTCTGAATATGGGCCTCTATCTTTTTTTATTTATTTATTATTTTATTTATTTTTTATTTATTATTAATCTCAGGCAGTACAAAACATCAGATCAATAATCAATAACATCAATTACATGAAATAGAAAAAGAAAAAACAATGACTTGAAAGGACAATTAGTATTAATAAATTGTCTATATAGCTGCAGAATAACAACGCAATCAGTGTACAAATCAACTAAATTCAGAACAGGATTACAGGTAAGGAAGGAAACCAATGAGGAGAATATAAAACATTCTGAAAGAATATTAGGATTAATCACTAGACAAATGTGAGCAGACCAAATTTACACACATTGGCATGTGTGGGCACTCTATTATGAGCACCAAACATTTCCAATTGGAAAGACAATTGTGTCATTAATTACAAGCCCAGGGGGGTTTAATCTGGAGATTAATTGGACATCAATCTAGACCAGCAATGGGAGGGTCATTAGCCTGAATTCTCTGTAAATACCAGGTGGTGTCTTTCATAGCTCGATAAATGTGTCTCTGAATGTCAGAAGATAGAGTACTTATATAAGTTTCCCAGCAGTCAAAAAAACTGTCTCTAGCCAATCCATATGGAAAATTGTGGAGAGTTTTTCTTCAAACTAAGGGAATGGGACAGAACCTCCACTTGTCCAGTGTTGCAAAATGGCCTTTTTGGCTGCAGCCCCAATGGCCAATAAAAACTTTTTACAACCCCACTCTGCTCTTTGGTTGGAAGAATTCCCAGAATCGCCCATTCAGGAGAAAAGGGGACATAGTTAATGAATGTTGCTTCGGCAAATCGCTTAACTCTAAGCCAAAAGTGGTGGATTATAGGGCATTTCCATAGACAGTGGTACAATCCTGGCTCAGTGTCATGATAACCCAGACTGTATTTGAGCGTGATCAATTTCCTCACGTAGTGTGCAATAATGAATGCCTTTGATTGAGAAGCGGTCTAGAGGAGCAGGCAATCTAAACGATTAACCCAATCTACATCCGAAAAAAAATTAGATAACCGAGTTAAAACAAGAAATAAGAGGAGGACCTAGCGCTAAAAATAGGGCTGCGAGATGGCCCCAAAACAAGGGGATTCTACCTGCCCCTGAAAATACAATAAATGATAAAAACTTTGTTTGAGACCTCCCTGTGCTCTAACCACAAATGTTTACCTTAGACCAACAATAAATGACACAAACCCCCAAACAAAGGGCACAGTTCATACAAGAGTCTCAAATAGTTGCTGGTGCAGGCAGCTGTATAACTAGAAAGGGAAATTAATTTATACATTTTCTGTGTCCTCAATGTCTTCTACTCAATCCCTCAGATATGCAAAACAAGAGCGGAAAAGAGACATAGTGTAATACGTCCACAGAAATTTATTTTATCACAAAAAAACATTACAACAAAGTATCAATTAAAAGTGCTTTTAAAAGGTAAAAATTTCTAAAAACCAGAAGCACACATGAGAACCCCCCCCCCCTTCCCCGCGTAACAGAAGTCCAGCCTAATAGGTGTTTATGACAAGAAGTTCCTGCAGCGATGGCCCGGGTCTCCATTTCTGCCTGGAACGATCCTGACGCTGGAAAGGCTTGTAGTTAACGCATTTCTAAATCTCCGGGGTTCTTTTTCAAAGTTTCTAGTTATACAGCTGCCTGCACCAGCAACTATTTGAGACTCTAGAGTTAACATAGTGTTTGGCTTGTAGGAATGCCATTGGGACTCCCCCGGATTGCTTCAAATTTCTCATATGTTTAGTAGAATATGAGAGACCGTTTCCTGCTCTTACATACAACCAGTCACGGAGAAAACGAAGTCCAGCAGCCAGATTATACACAGAAACATAAGGAACATTAACTACACCGTTCTCCCTGGACTGACACAATTTCCTGAGACTTATTCTAGATCTACTCCCCTTCCATATGAAACGTCTGACGAAGGCATTTATAGCCTTAATGTCTTTTTTAGTGATGATGATAGGGAGGGATTGAAGAATATATAACATTTTGGGGAAGGAAACCATCTTAAGAAGGTTTGCCCTACCTAGATAAGACAACATAAGATGGTCCCATTTACCTATGTCTTGACCCAACTCCCGGATAACTGTGCTAACATTTAAGCTGTACAAGTTGGCTAGATTTTTTGGCAAAGTAACGCTGAGATATGTAAAGTGCTGACGCTTCCACTGTATTGGTATCGCTTGACCCCAGGCTGGACAATGCACTCTAGGATTCAAAAATAACCCCACAGATTTGTGCTGGTTGATATGAAAACCCGAAATAGATCCAAATTCCTCAATTTTGGACAGAATAGGCATTGGGGAAGAGCCTGGATCTCCAATGTAGAGAACCAGGTCGTCTGCAAATGCAATCATTTTAACTTCCTTGTTACCAATGGTGATCCCCGAGAAGAGAGGCCAGTTTTGTAGAAGCCTTTTGTAGAAGGGGTCTATGGCCAAATTCCATAATAATGGGGAAAGTGGGCACCCCCGCCTCGTACCCCTTCCCATCACAACCGGATTACTCTGTATTCCATTGACTAAAAGACGCGTGGAAGGAGCATTATAAAGTATCGTATCAACCTAATAAAATCTGGGGTAAATACCCTGAGTTCTAAGACCCCCAACAAATGGGGCCATAACACATTGTCAAATGCTTTCTGAGTGTCTGTACTCAGAAGCATTTGTTGACTATTAGGATGCCTAGAGGCCGCAGCAATGGCCGCCATTGCAGTTCTAATACCGCGTACAGAATGGTGGCCCTTGACAAAGCCCAGCTGGTGAAGTGTCAGTAAGTGAGGTAGTATACTCTGTAGGCGGTTAGCCATTACCTTGGCTAATATTTTAAAATAGAGTCAATCTGTTTGGGGTCTTTGTTAGGTTTAGGTATTAGTGTAGTGTAAGCCTCATTGAAATTAGGGAAAGGAGTGTTCTGTTTATGAATTTGTTTGTATAACTCCGCCAAGTAAAGTGTAATGTGCTGTTGTAAAATTTTGTAGTACTCGGCCGTAAGGCCGTCCGGCCCGGAGATTTACGCAACCTCAACTGCGATATGACAGCAGAAATGTCATGTTCTGTAATGTCAGAATCTAACATTTCTCTCTGTTCCGGAGACAGTCTGGGTATTCCAGCTTCTTGTAAGTGTTTTTCTTGAAGGGATATATTAACAGAATGGCCTCGGTACAGGTCATTATAGTAATTTTCAAAATGCGAAATGATGTGTTCAGTGGAAAACAGGCCTCTATCTTTAAAATAAAAGTCAGAGAGATTTGTTACATACATTTGCAAATGTATGCCATCAGCCACTTACAAGGCTTCTCTGTATTGGTGTTCCTCTATATAATGTCAGCAAGCTATCTTCCTTCATACATACTTATGAGCCATTGCAGCTTTACACGTTCTAGTGTATTTTAGGAGTGTTGTGTCATCCTGTTGTTGTTTTGTTGTGTAGAACTCATGCAGACGGAACTGCATCACATCCAGACTCTGTCCATTATGTCAGAGATTTTCAGGAAGGGGATGAAGGAGGAGCTGCAGCTGGACCACAGCACTGTGGATAAAATCTTCCCCTGCCTTGATGAGCTGCTGGAGAGTCATAAGTCCTTCTTCTGCAACCTGAGGGAGCGGAAACAGGAGTCCAGGGAAGGCAATGACAGGAACTTTGTCATCAACAGAATTGGGGACATCCTTGTACAACAGGTACTGGATGTGCTGTTACTTTACATGAACCCTAGTCCCTCTTGTCTGCACTGATATCAAATTAGGAAATCACAACCTCATCTTACAACCTCTAGGAGCCCAGTAGTGACGTTATATGTGCGCATACAATGTGCACTGTGGAGAATAAATCACTTTTATAACCAGATTAGCTCAGTATATTTTCTTTTCTTTATCACTGAGATATACAGAGGTTGTACACATAGCCCAGGCAGGAAGGGATAATATACTGCTTTGTAATAGAGTAACCTGGTTATTGTTACACCACTGGTGCCTAGCCAGGTATTCTGTACTGCAAATACTAATCTAAAAACATTCCAAGGATTCAAAACTGTAGCATATCATAATGGAGAGCACTTATTCACTCCATTGCCACCAATCACAACTACTTCCTGCTCTGTACTAAAGTGGAATAGCCCCCCAATAGAGGTGGTAGATGCTACTCTAGTAGAGCAGTGCTTGGGATAGACATAAACCTATCCTTTCAAAGTGCTAATGATCAAATAGAGTTTTGGTTACAAAATGTTAAAAAGATGGGCAGAGTAAATGAGTCAAGTTGTTCTTCTCTGCCCCCAGATGTTTCTAAGTTTTTTCCCTAGGCTGGAAGTTGTGTCCTGACTACTCAGCTGTCATAGAAATAATGGGCCCGATTCACACTTAAGAAGCTGCGGCTTCTTAAGTGCGTATGTGGCCGAAATTACCTACCGTGTATGCGTAGTAGGTAATTTACGCTATCTACGTACCAGATCGGTACCTAGATAGCATAGGTGGGGTGTTTAAAGACCGCATGCAGGGATTTACATCCCTAGAGGCGCGGTTATGCCTCCTCGGGGAAGTGGGAGGGGGGAAGTATTTAGATTAGCTGGGTAGGGCGGGAGGGAGGCGGGGTACGGACATTACACAGAGACTTAAGGTAGTCCTATGGAACTTGTAAAAGTGCCATAAGGTACCTAAAAACGGGGCGGGTTGGGGGCTGGAAGAGTGAGTTAGGTGCGTATCGGGTCGCACCTAACTCACACTTAAGCGTAAATCAGGTCCAATAAGTTTAAAGAACATTGTGCCCAAATAAAATAGTTATGTTTTATTCTATAAGAAAACATGGTAAATACTCTGGTTCTTGACTGATGATGGGAATCCCTTGAACATATCTGGATGCTGCATTATAAGGACATAGGTCCAGATTCAGAATTGCGCAAAAGACGATTTATGCACTTCTAATGTGTAATTTCTCTATGCGAGCAATCAGAATAGCAGTTAAGCATCAGAACGCACTATAAAAGTTTTTCAATTACGTGTTGTAAGTCTCTCCGGTGACGGGGTTCCTGTGTACAGCGTGTATGCATGGTGAGCGGGGGGTGGAGGGCTTGGTTTAGCACTTGTGTAAAATCCATCGTTACGCACTTAATCCTGTATCCAGTCCATACTTCCTTGCCATTTAAATGGGTTTAAACACAGGGTTTTGTGGTGGTGTTATTGTTTTTAAAGGAATCTTGCAAGTGGACCTGATGACCGCTATAAAGAAAATGATAAACTAACTCATTTATCTGTTTATAACTCCAATGAATTTTTTTTAATTTAATTAAAACCTTCATACAGAAGTTTCTTTTCCACGGTTATTAGCACTTGTTCTTTTTGTTTTCTTTACTGTTAAGCTCTAGGGCTGTTATTTTGGATTTGTGAGCTGTTATGTAACTAGGCCAGTCCTTAGGCGCCTTTCAGTTTTGTTTAGTCCTCATCAAATACGTTCCCTCTGCATCCAGTTTGCTTGCAGATAGCTGCTGGTGACACATGCTTGTTTTTATCGCCTTGTACAGTTTTCAGCCGAGAATGCAGAGAAAATGAAGAGGATATATGGGGAATTCTGCAGCCATCACATTGAGGCTGTGAACTTGTTTAAAGAACTGCAGCAAAACAAAAAGTTCCAGAATTTTATAAAAGTAAGTGTTCGTTTTTATGTTATAACATGTATATTCTAATAATGAATAGCTGAAACATGGAAGCAGGGAAAAACATAGGGATGTATCCGCTGCAGAGGCTGGTGTACAGATTATGTGTACACACTGCATGCAGGAAAGCAGGGCACTCCCTCTGCTCCCCTACATGTGGATGGTGGAACCGCCAGCAGGACCCTTGCTTAAGTATTCTGCACATGACCCTAAACTTGCGGATTACTGGATTGTACGTAAGGGTTTAGCCACACCCTTACTGCACAGTTTAAATACCTCTGCCCTCCCCCATGCGTATCTCGTATACATACTTGGGTGGTGGGCACAGCTCCTGTGTGTATGGGGGGCTGATTTCTTCAGAGGAATGCAGCCTCGGTCTGTTGCGTTCCGATGTGGGAATATTGGTGCTTTTTGCATGCACAGTACCAGTATTCAGCAGACTTCCATATATAGTGCATACTATTTACTTTGAATGCACAGATTAGGTCATCATTCATTCATTAATTTTATTTTTTATCATACCCTACAGTTGTTACTCATATATTTCACTATATTGTGTGTTTAGCACTATTTTAAAGATTGCTTCACAAAGGGCATTACTGAAGAATAAGATGATGTTATAATTAGTGTTCCCTTAGATACATTCTAAAGACTCCACATGATGTAACACTCACGTCTCACTTGTACACATGTAATTTAATTACCTATGACTATGGTGAAGTTAACCTTCCTATTGGTGATCCAATACTCCTTGCCCTGATAGGGGTTTAATCTACATTGCTTAGCCACTATTATTCTTATTTATTCTACCAGCACCATTGTCTAAACGGGTCTAGGTATGGGACAAGGGGCCTGATCCAGACCTACGCTCGCAAGCGATCGTACGCTGGTCGTAAGCGTAAAATCGGCAGAAAAAACACACTACGCATGTGCAGAGTTCCGGTCGTACCAAATACCTTTTCGTGGCGGCGATTCAGGCGTCCGTATTCTTTGCGTATTTTCCGACGACGAGGCGTGTTTATATTACGAAGTTAGTACGGACGCTGGAGTTAGGGAATGTAGGCGGGGGGAGCCATTTAAATTGTAAAGTATGGGCGTGCTTAGCCCGGTACGATCTAAAGTATGGGTGTGCTTAGTCCGGTACGATCAGCGCGTCGCTAAGAAAATTCGTACTGACGCCGGGAAAAGTTAAGATAGGGTTCAGCCGGCGTACGGAGGTAAAGCTAAGGGGAGTGTCGTGGGAGTGAAAGTTTTTACGCTGAAGTGGTAATACGCTCCGCTCTCATGCGTAGGTCTGGATCAGGCCCAAGGAGCCATTGTTGCTAAGGTTACTATATCCTTGAGCATTTTTAACCAGCGTCAAATTGAGTAAGAATATTAATAGGCTACACTTACTGGTTGGAGCAGTATATATGTAGATAAAAAGTTGTTTGGACTTTCTGGATGGTTTCAGCATGTAAATTTCCCTATCACTACAGCAGGGTCTCTAAGAGAACTATCTGCTCTAAGTATTGCATTTGCTGCACAGCAAGATGTCTGCAATGATCTCTAGTAAGAGCACAGGTCAACATGCCTTTTAGATGTTTAGGTCTAGACATGTATGACTGACACTCAACTCAAATCACCAACACACACACTCACACACACTCACACACACTCACACACTCCCACCCTCAAAAAAAATAAAATAAAATAATAATTTTAAATGAGACGATCGGGTAATACAAAAAATCTGTGCATAACCCTGGAATAATATACTGGTAAATCATTACTTTTCTTTATATCTAAATTACCAAAAACTGGAGAATGTACAATACAGTTTTTTTTCTTGTGTACAGCTCCTCCCTGTGGCCATTTGTGTGAATGGTAAATAGTAGTTTTTCATTTGGCAAAAGAAGCCGGAGGATAAAAATATAATTATAGGTATTCCACTATATAACTATTGTAGTTTTGTAAAGCAAACATGGCTATTTTACTTACATATGTGCAATAAAGAGCTTTTGTATTATATCTGCATAAATATGTGCCATATTTAAAGGAAATAAACTTGTGTTTAAACCAACACCGAAAGGCTTATGCAAAAATATATTGTGTTTTAAGGTGACAAACAGTAATCTCCTGGCTCGCAGACGAGGGATCCCTGAATGTATTCTCCTTGTTACCCAGCGCATCACCAAATACCCGGTGCTTGTTGAGAGGATTCTGCGATACACACCAGGTCAGCATCACAGACTTCACGTCTCTAAGATAGCTTGCACATGCAAAGACTAGATGCTAATATCACGCTATGTCTCAGGGACAGGGGTGTATCTGTGGGTCCAGTGCCCCTGGCAAAGTAAGGGATTGGTGAACCCCCCATTACCTATTTACTCCCAGTACTCCCATTATTTGCCTCCAGCCTCCCCCAGTACTTCCATCATGTGCCTCCAGGCTCCAACCCCCCTCCCCAGGTTTTCTTACCTTACCTGTGTCCTCTGAGCGGGACTGTGGCTAGAATTTAAATCCCCCAATGGCCGAGACTTGCGAGAGACATGAAGTCCCACGATGGCCGAGACTTGCAAGGGAAATGAAGTCCTGCGGTCACAGAGAAACCAGTCCCCTATTTTAAAGCATCCAGTTACAGTCTGACTCCAGACCAGCACTGCACTAGGCGACACTATCTCTTAGCCGTGGGTGGCATCGCCGGGCAGCGCCTCCTTGGCTGGTGCCCCTGGCGGGTGCCATCCTGGCCAAGGGGCAGATACGCCTCTGCTCAGGGATATTACTAGTTCCTTGTAACACTGTTCCAGTGTTTTCTATAATGTTTTCCTGGACAGTGTGTTTCTTTTTCATTTTCCCTTCATTATACTTATTAATTTTGCATTATATAGACTAAATCCCTTAACACCAGTTGTGTCCCCTGTTTAGAAGGGAGTGAGGAACACAAAGATGTGTGCCGAGCCCTCTCTCTGATTAAGGACATGATCACTGCTGTGGATTTACGAGTCAGTGAATTTGAAAGGAAGCAGAGGCTGGAAGAGTTTGTCAATAAGATAGAGAACAAGACTCTGACAAAGATGAAGAGTGGCCGTGTCTTTACCAAGCAGGATTTAAGGAGCAAGAACCAGGTGCTGCTGCACGAAGGGGTCATCCTGTGGAAAACTGCCACTGGGAGATTTAAAGGTAATCCCAGAAATATTTACCATTGGATATCAATATCAGAGAGACAGCACACACACAGCTTGGACACACAAAAATATTATTAGTTATGTTCAGTCCACTGCATCACAGATGACACATCACAAACTGCATCTCCAGCAACACCATCAGAGGAGTAGCATTCCAGACAACTCTGGAGGTCCTAATGCTGGAGATGGGGAGTTCAGAAACCTAGAGCAAAGCTTGACAAATGTTTTCAGCTATATTGTAATTAAAATTGTAAAATAGTGTATTGTCAAATTTGAGTCAGCAACATTGTAATTACCTGTGTACTAACTCTTCATAAAGACTTCTACGACACGTTTTCCACACGTTTTCCTATTGCCGTGCACATTATGCCAGAGACACCTAGATCTGTGTCCATTTGGTACACATCTGCAGTTAAGTAGTATGGGCTCTATTCACAGATCCGTTTTATGGCGGATTGCGTGCGTATTTTTAGGAGCGGAGTAACTGCGCATGCGTAGTAACTTTTTCCACGCATATTACATAGTATTTACGCACGCACGTAAGTACATTAGGCACGGACTTGTGAATGGCACTTAGGGACATACGTACGGAGGGGCGTGTGTTTTTATCCGGGTAGAAGTTACGTGAAAGTGGGGGGAAGCATTTAAATGGGCATTTGAGGGCGCGGTTAGATAAATACTCACGTACGTAAGTAACATACACGCCTAAGTAAACACCAAGAGATAAGGGTGCCCTATGGAGGCGAGGGGAGTGTTATGGGTGCTGCCTTGCCACGTGCATGTGTAAAAACGCGCATGTAGTAAACGCATCTGTGAATCCGGTCCTATGTTTGGTGGTCATGAAGACTGATGATTTAACTTACATTATTTTTATAATAAAAAACAAAACTTAAAGAGAATCTGATTCTTACATATATTGGGCTGAAGCTGGCTACACAATGGAGGTTTTCCTCACGACTATCACACCGTACACACGAGAAACAAGTGTTTGGAATGGTGTTGTGTAAGTGTGTACTTTGCAATGCTCATACCTGATGGTCAGGATGGCTTGTAATAATTAGTATTATTGATGATAATGGTATTTCAGGCATTGTGCTTTGCATCTGGAAGTTTAAGGTATGATGATAGCTGGCTGATGCAGCAATGGCATTAACACAGGCAGGGTACCAGATCTCGTACTGTGGTGGTCACATTGGTTCAGCCACTATAAGATCATCCTTCATGTCTGTACAATTTTTGTTGTGTGGATTTCACATTTTAACAGCTTTCTAAATGACTTTCACAATCTGTGATAGTGCCACATATAAAATTTGGATGTAAAGAAAAGCTTCATAAAGTCAATAAGTAGATATTGAAGGATTTTCTATGTTTTTTAAGATATCCAGGCTCTTCTCTTAACGGACGTGTTGCTGTTTCTTCAAGAGAAAGATCAGAAATATATATTTGCTGCTGTGGTAAGTTTCTATTGTTACCTGCAGGAATAATCAGTACTTAGAAATAGGAGTGATGATAGTTTTAGAGCCAGCCATATGCAGACATTGTACTAAAAACCTGCAGCGCAAGAAAAGAGTCCGGTCTCCGCGGTTCCTTCTTTGCTGAGAAGACATTTTGTTTTTATTAAAAAAATACTGTGTAGTGTAAACAAACTGAAATACCTCATCACACAACATATTATTGTGTTCAAAATGGTCAATTAATGTTTTAGAATAAAATACAGGCACAATAGACCGGATTTACACTTACATGTGTGATCTGTAGGTGCGGATGCACATGTATCCACACCTACTTCTCTGGTTCCCTCCCCCGCCCCATCCTAGTTTCTAGGTGCCTAAACAATCCCCAGCTCTTCCTCCCAGCCTAATCTACATCCCTCCCCCACCCACTTTACCTAATTATCCCGGAGGCTGCCATGGCACAGCTCCTTTCACCTAAACTTTAACGGTTATGCAGAAAAACAATAATAATAATAGATTGCATAGTCAGACTGACTACTCATGCCCAGCATCAAAAATCTGCTTAGGTGTGAATCAGGGCCAATGTTTTCACTAGGATCTAGTCATGTGAATGGTAGGTAGCCAAGCAATGTAAGGCCCATGTCATGTGTCATAAAATATACCAAGAAAGACTAGAGGCGCTAAACATGTATAGCATGGAGCAGGGTAGAAAGAGGGGGATGTGATAGCAGCTTTTAAATATATCTAAGGATATAACCAGGTTGTGGATTTTACATTTTCAATGGAAGGGATTGTTAGCAGTCAAGGATGTATGCATAAACTGGTTTACAGTGGAGTAACTTCCCATCCATAGAGGCTAACACAGTAAAACTATTTAAACATGCTTAGGATAAATATGATATCCCAAAAAAAAAAAATTATTGAGAGTCAATTAGGGACTAGGCTCAGTTTAGTTTAAAAATCAACTGGGCTAAGTGGCTCTTATCTGCCGGAAAATGTAAATAGAATAAATTACACATTTTAAACTACAAGGCGCTTTTATATATCATTGATTGTTATATATCGCTAATTGTGCATAATATCAGAGATGTTAGATATCACAAAGTATGAGACAGGTTTTTAATATAACTTACCGCATGTCTCTTGGAAAACCCTTCTATTACTCTAGCAGAATGATCCTTAGAGGATGTAATACACGCATAAACATAAGGACCCCTCTGCTTATACAAGGAAGAATTACTTTCCACAATTATCTGAGCTTCATACAGTGATCGGTATAATGAAGTGATTTAAGATGTTGATAAAGCAATATACAGGGCCATGTCTTCTGACACTACCACACAATATGGTCGCAGAGATTACAGAGAGAAGGAATTAGCAAATCACTAATGAAGTTCTGCACATTAGTGGACTTGGCACTTTGGTCTTGCAGGGATACCTCAGGCTGGACATAACTAATAAAAGCCACTTTATGCATTTCATTTAATATATTGGTGTGTACCATAAAGTCACGTTAATTAACCTCCATCATCCAATCAATATAATGCATGATAACTTGAATAATACAAAACTATTTCCATGTGCCTGTCATATTTGAGGAGATTACTGTGTTGCTTTGCTTTCATTGTTATTTTTCAGAATAAAATTGTATGCGACATATGGTTAGATATAACCTTTCATCAATAATAGCCGAATAAACTGCGTTCACATTGAGACAGAGGTCACACTAGTTTGTTAGGCCATGTTATGGTTTCCGGTGCACAGCACATATAAAAATGTTATATTTGGAAAATAAAACGTAACTGCTCTAAAGGTTATTTTGTGTTACTTTGTAATATATTTTATATTTATGTTTTCTACACTTTCTTTTCCTCATCCTACATGAGATACTAAATGTAACTATGGCTTTTTTAATGTTTAGTGTATATCTGATTTGTTTTCATTGTTATATAAAGGATCAGAAGCCTCCGGTCATTCCTCTCCAGAAACTCATAGTGAGAGAAGTGGCCAATGAGGAGCGTGGGATGTTTTTAATCAGCGCATCATCAGCTGGTCCTGAAATGTATGAAATTCACACGACTTCCAAAGAAGAACGTAACTTATGGATGCGGCAGATACAGGATGCAGTACAGAGGTAATGGTCATACCCCTAATACTCCAATAAGTCTGGTTGACATCGTACAAGTAGAGTTGGTGTCTTCTCCAAGTAAGAAGCTCTAATGAGAAAGTAATAAGGAAAAGAGCTTGTATTTCTTGTACTATAATAAATTGAAGGCAATCTATAAATCAGTCTCTTCAGACAAGTGTAGAAGTCTGCCTTGTTGTTAGGACTCATAGAGAGATATTCAGTGTAGCCCATAGATGGGAATTGGCGTTCCAAAGTGCTCTGATTCCCTCCTATTACAGTAGCATCTCTGACCGTTTTGTTGTTCTGTCTTTATAGCGATTAATGGTTATTAAAATCTACATTAAATCTTACTTTTCTAAAGTTGTCCAGAAGAGGAAGAAGGGAAGACCTGCGAATCTAATGAAGATAAGACAGTTGCTGAGGCACAAGTAGCAAAAACCCAAAAATTTCAAGGTTTGTAAACATAAGTTATTATTACATATTGATCATCAGTGGCCATCATACTCTATATGCATAATTCTCAACTTCCCCCACTGATGGGTTTCCCATAACTTGTGTCATCCAGTAAGAGTAAAGCGGACTACACATATGTGCAATTATCAGGCCTATCATACGTTTCCAGACCATTTGAAATGATATTGCACGAGTGTATATGCTCCCACAATATTGATCTGTACTGATAAAAAGGTCGCATTTGTTGATTTGGTTTTATGAACATCAGTCATGATTACTGATGGCACAATGTCTGACATGTGGGTAGTGTGTATGTATGTAGGACCCCAGATATTCTGTCAGTCTCCTGTGCAGCATAGGTTGCTATCTGTTCAGTGTGTATATCAGCAGATGTTTAGGAGAAATAATGATCTCAGATCTGCTGGTATGTCGGTATAGTGAATCAGCATGTTCATCGGCACTTGCAGAGTCTTCACATCTCATGTATGATTGCATAGGTGTGTACCTAGGCTTAATCAGTCTTCAGTGATGTGTGCTTATTGAGTTCAATCATTTCTTCTGGTAGTATAATACTCTGAGTATTATGCTACAATGGGACTGATGTGAATGTGTAATGTTCTCTGTAAAGTGCTGCAGACAGTTTGTGGTGCTATATAAATAAGCGATAATAATAATAATAATAATAATAATAAAAAATGATCAGCCCCCCTCTAAGTTGTGTATATTAGAGTTCTTGTACACTATTTACAGTCACATATAGATAGTGGGCAAACTTTCTCCTTATTATTTTAATATATCTAATAATCAACATGTTTTTCCACCAATATATTGGGCCTTACATACAGTATGTGTTCAGTGGAAATGATTATTTTTTCATCAGTCTATGTAGCTGTTTGAAGAGGGAGAATGCTTTGTATGATTACATTGTCATAGAATGTTTGCTTTTCTACTGATCCATCATCAACTTGTACATTTATAAGACTTGTATGAAGCATTGGATGGAAGTTAAACTGAGGACTTTGTAGCTGTATTGAACAGCAGAAGATTAAGCCAGTGTTTACTCCTGGGGTTGTCTGATTGGGTAACACACTTTGTGGGTTTTCTTTGCTCTGTTGTATAAGAAATATATAAAGCAAGCCAAATCATTAGGCATTCATGATAGGAACCTGCCCATTCTCTCTTGTAGAAGGTTTGAGTTACCATGACCAGCAGATTTGCAATTGTTTGGAAGAAAAGCTACAGACCTTTGCAGAACTTGTCTCACTGTGTGGAGGAAGAGATACGCCGCTCGATCCACAGCTTCTTGTCAAGGCGGACTCCGGGGAGATCCCACAAGCTGCATCGCTGCTGGCAGCTGCGCTAAAGGAAGGTTGGTTTGACTATTTGCCCATTATTGTTAAACTATAACATTTACAAGTTTCATTAATATAATATTAACAATAATATGAGACATGAATTCATGCTTCAACATTTTCATTTTTAAAAGCTGAAACTCTCTGCGTGGCATTAACCTCACAAATGGAGGCTTCAACATGGTCACCGGAGGACTGTGAGGCTGCATTCAGATCCAGGGGCAGTTCCAGCACCAATCCCTTTGAAGAGTCTGAGGAGTTTCAGGAAGACTGTGAGTAGCTCTGTCCCTATAAGCCGAAAAGCCATGTGCAAATGTTCTGATACACCTACAAGTCCAAAAGTCACGCTCAAATGTTCTAATACACCTAAAAGCCAAAAAGCCACACAAACATTCTAATACACCTACAAGCCAAAAAGCCACGCTCAAACTTTCTAATACACCTACAAGTCTAAAAGCCATGCTCAAATGTTCTGACACACCTACAAGTCCAAACATCACGCTCAAACATTCTAATACACCTACAAGCGATCCAGGGGCAGTTCCAGCACCAATCCCTTTGAAGAGTCAGAGGAGTTTCAGGAAGACTGTGAGTAGCTCTGTCCCTATAAGCCGAAAAGCCATGCTCAAATGTTCTGATACACCTACAAGTCCAAAAGCCACGCTCAAATGTTCTAATACACCTGCAAGCCAAAAAGCCATGCTCAAACTTACTAATATACCTACAAGCCAAAAAGCCATGCTCAAACATTCTGATACACCTACAAGCCAAAAAGCCATGCTCAAACTTTCTAATATACCTACAAGCTAAAAAGCCATGCTCAAACATTCTGATATACCTAAAAGCCATGCTCAAACTTTCTAATATACCTACAAGCCAAAAAGCCATGCTCTAACATTCTAATACACCTACAAGCCAAAAAGCCATGCTCAAACATTCTGACACATCTACAAGTCCAAATGCCATGCTCAAATGTTCTAATACACCTAAAAGCCAAAAAGCCACGCTCAAATATTCTAATACACCTACAAGCCAAAAAGCCATGCTCAAATGTTCCGATACACCTGCAAGCCAAAAAGCCATGCTCTAACATTCTAATACAGTGTATCGAATCCTGGCGCTTAAAGGAGAAAAAGCTGCTGTTTAGGGGGAAATATACCTACAAGCCAAAAAGCCATGCTCAAACATTATAATATACCTACAAGCCAAAAAGCCATGCTCAAACATTCTAATACATCTACATATCAAAAAGCCATGCTCAAACGTTCTAATACATCTACAAGTCAAAAAGCCATGCTCAAACATTCTGATACACCTACAAGCCAAAAAGCCATGCTCAAACTTTCTAATACACCTGCAAGCCAAAAAGCCATGCTCTAACATTCTAATACAGTGTATCGAATCCTGGCGCTTAAAGGAGAAAAAGCTGCTGTTTAGGGGGAAATATACCTACAAGCCAAAAAGCCATGCTCAAACATTATAATATACCTACAAGCCAAAAAGCCATGCTCAAACATTATAATATACCTACAAGCCAAAAAGCCATGCTCAAACATTATAATATACCTACAAGCCAAAAAGCCATGCTCAAACATTATAATATACCTACAAGCCAAAAAGCCATGCTCAAACATTATAATATACCTACAAGCCAAAAAGCCATGCTCAAACATTATAATATACCTACAAGCCAAAAAGCCATGCTCAAACATTATAATATACCTACAAGCCAAAAAGCCATGCTCAAACATTATAATATACCTACAAGCCAAAAAGCCATGCTCAAACATTATAATATACCTACAAGCCAAAAAGCCATGCTCAAACATTATAATATACCTACAAGCCAAAAAGCCATGCTCAAACATTATAATATACCTACAAGCCAAAAAGCCATGCTCAAACATTATAATATACCTACAAGCCAAAAAGCCATGCTCAAACATTATAATATACCTACAAGCCAAAAAGCCATGCTCAAACATTATAATATACCTACAAGCCAAAAAGCCATGCTCAAACATTATAATATACCTACAAGCCAAAAAGCCATGCTCAAACATTATAATATACCTACAAGCCAAAAAGCCATGCTCAAACATTCTAATACATCTACAAGTCAAAAAGCCATGCTCAAACGTTCTAATAAATCTACAAGTAAAAAAGCCATGCTCAAACATTATAATATACCTACAAGCCAAAAAGCCATGCTCAAACATTATAATATACCTACAAGTCCAAAGGACTAGGGATTCTTTCTATAAAGAGAAAGTCGTTCCCATAGTAGACAGATACATGGAAACATAGAAAGTGACGGCAGATAGAAATCACACGGCCCAACCTGTCTGCCCACTTTTGATTTTAAACCCATATTTGACCCTCTTTGTTGTATAAGATTTAGGATATCCTTATATTTTTCCCAAGCATGTTTAAACTGTTCTTCTGTGTTAGGCTCTACCACCTCAGATGGGAGAATATTCCACTTACCATCTACCTTATCAATAAAGTAATGTTTCCCCACATGTCCACTAATACTGCCACCCTCCTTTTTATATACATGTCCTTTTTCTTTATACACCTCTTGCCTTGAAAAACACCACCCTTCCCTCCCTCATTACACACTGTTGATATATGTGAAAGTTGCTATCATATACCCTCTCCCTTCTCTGCTCCAAGCTGTACATGTTTAGTTCCTCTAGACTGTATTTGCCTATTTTTTTAGCACTTGCCATGTAACATTTTAGTTGCCCTTCTCTAATGTTTTTATGTCATTCTGATGATATGGGGCCTTCCAGATCTCAGTGCAATTCTGCATGTTTGGAAAATGTGTGGGCTGCGTTTGATCGTTGCATTGCAACCAATTACGGGATGTAGTGCACGGGCACAATGTTTGTAATAAAATATTTTTTTTAAATCAAAATCAAATTTCTTACTGTATGAAGAAATGATTAAACACATGCACAGTACAGCAGCTGCAATTTCTGTCACTTTGTAATGCATCCTTATGGAAGGGTCAGAAAAAGGTTGAGAAAGATGAGCCCTCTTAGACACGAGCTGTAGCAGGTGCTAAGGTTTTGATGTAAATACAGGTGCTAATGTTTTGACATAAATGGATGTAAATTTGCTCTGAATGGGGTGCACTTGCTTGGGCACATGCTTACTATACATTGCCTTTGTCCCCCCCCCCCGGCCTCAACACGCCCCTCAAAGCGCAGGACGCCAGTGCTCGAGTTTTATTCTGATTTATATCAGAGGGAAATGCGTCCTTTTCAGTGTAGAAAATCACACAGAGAGATTCCCCCCCCCCCCCCCCTGGCCTCAACACGCCCCTCAAAGCGCAGGACGCCAGTGCTCGAGTTTTATTCTGATTTATATCAGAGGGAAATGCGTCCTTTTCAGTGTAGAAAATCACACAGAGAGATGTCATGACTGCTGCCTTGCACTCACCTCTGGAGTCCCACGGCCTCCTTATCGGAACACACTATTCCATATGAGACTGCGCCAGTGACCTCTAAAAGGACATCTCTATTCCTCTCTTTCTGCTACTAATTCCTCTCCCTGTGCAACAGAGCAACTGAGTTGCCTTTCTCATTGCTTTGTTACATTGCTTGACTACCTGTAAGTCACATTAAGCGATTCAGAAAGGTGTAAATTTACTGAATGTACATGTAGGATTTTTCCATGTAGGGGGCCTGATACCTGGTTTTGTTCATTGTAGGAAAGTATATAAGATAAGTCAGATAGTTTAGACCCATGATTTAGTGCTGTTTTATAATTCAGTGGCTGTATGTTAAAGTATAATAAATAATGAAATGCTGCACCGCACTGTTCACACCTATCCTTTATTTAATATCTTTTTAATAAATCTGCACACTTGATTGGTGCCAGTGAGGAATTTATTTTTTCCATATCTCTTTGTATGTAAAGTATGTTTGGTCTTCCTTTAGCTGTATCTCCTGACATTAGAGAGGAGGATTCATCTATCAGTGATCTCAGCACTTGTCAAGTAGCCAGTTATGGAGACATATCTTCTCCGGACGAAAAGGTATATTTACACCTTCTTATATCTGTGCGTATGACACAAGTGTGTATATTTACACCTTCTTATATCTGTGCGTATAACACAAGTGTGTATATTTACACCTTCTTATATCTGTGCGTATGACACAAGTGTTGCGTTTAATAATTTTGCATTTAATAATTTTAACACCAGCAAGTTGCAAAAAATAATTCATTAAATTTAAATAAGTAATTTGCCTATTTCATGGTTTAGGGGGAAAAGTAAATGTTTATAATTATAATACCGTAGTTAATAGTTGTAAATGCACAGAATTAGCTGACAGTATAAGCAATAATAATTGACCTTTTAAGAGAATATGCAAAGGTGCATGTAACTGGTGAGGGAGAGACAATACAATTTCCCCAGAGGATATGTTACATAACTGTGAATATATTATTGTTTTTAACTTACTGATGAACATTGAACTGTATATTTCTCAGGAATTATGATTCAGTATTATTTATAATTCAACATGTATGCTGATAACCTACAGCCTGTTATGCTTAGCAGAGCACTAGCTCATATTCATATTCTGAACACTAGGTGGTGCTGTAAACACATAGGTTGAACCAGTGAGCTACATTAAAGTAATATAATAGCCATTGTAATAAGTTACAGCTTGCGGTTTATAGAGCTTAGGACGGCATTTAACTACTGACCAGAAGGTTTCCTAAGCCTACTCTGATTTAATAACCAATTCTATTCTTTAAACTTCACATAAGACAAACCATATTTCATACATGGATGGTTATTATAGCACCAGTTTATAATCACTTGCATCTGTTTCTAGTAGTTGAGTTTGTATTTGCAGTGTTCTGAGACAGAATACAGAATATATAGGGGGGGGGGGGGTCAGAGTATACTAAAGTACAGGGATTTGTGCTTTGAAATGCTCTTCTTAGATCAGGTATAGCTGATCTTCGGCAGTCCAGGTGTTGTGAAACTACAACTCACAGCATACTCCAATAGCATAAACGTAGATGATACCTGCAAAGCATGATGGAACTTGTAGTTTCACATCATCTGGAGCCACAGATTGCCTGCTTGTGACATAGAGTAACATAGGGAATCATGAAGATGTGTAAACCATACATACAAGAGGCTTTCTACAGACATAGACCATACAACATTACTCGTCTGGGGGCAAAAACTGCATAACTTTAACATGAAAATAAGCTGTAATGCTCTGTATATGTTATAGTGACTTTATCAATTTAAGATATTCCTTTACTGTTTTTTTAGGTTGAATTTGCACACTCCCCAGGTGACAAGCAAGCAGAGGTAATTAAACAGCGCTATATATATACACACATTTTACAGTTTATCTTTGCTTTTATTTGTGTACCATAATGAATAAAATGGATTTCAAGTTTGGCGGAATAATATAATATGTAAACAATATGTAAATAGAAACAATGGGGTAGATCCAGACCTACGGGCTAGTTACGCCAGATCGCGCCAGCGTAATTTCTATGCACTCCCCTCAGTCGTACTTTCTTTGCCCGTTTTCCGCTTCCCAAACCCTACCTTAACTTTTCAAAGCGTAAGTACTGACGTACGTAATGGATTCACAAATGTAACTGTTTATCATACAATGAATCGGTATTGTCACTAGTTCATTATAGTTGATAATCATGACTGTCTTCACAATGCACATAGGTTGTCTGATCATGCAGATTTTCCCTCTTTCTTGCATACATATTGGTATTTTCCTGCTTTAAAAGGTTAGCTTGATCTCAGGACTCTCTGTGCACTATATACCTGTTCCCACTGTAACTTCATGACGCCATCTGCTCAGGCAATAACCCAATGTTGGGTGCAGCCTGCAGTAACAAATTTACTGCACTCTGTCTGGAGAAGAGGCCAAAGCAAAACTGTGCAAATGAGAAGACCATTGATTCATCCATGCCCATGGAAGATGTTCTGCTAGAGGGGATAGCACAGGAGATGATTATTAAAACAATATCAATTATTTTCCTCTCATTAATCTGCTGTCACAGTTTGTTTTATTTACTTGGAATATATCTTTTCTTTAGGTTTTGCAAACTATCCAAAACCTGACTCGTCTACTGTACAGTATACAGGTACTCCGTCCATAATGTTCTTATTTACTTAACATAAAGCATACAATTATATAGAATTGTTGTGATAATGAAGGGGTAGATAGCAGTTACAGGTGACTGGACAATACAGTGTCTAAGAGTAAATGTGAATGTCTAGTTATTCCTTTATAGTTTTGCAGCTGCATGTAATCAATGCATTCTTCTTTTGTGTTTTGTACCAGGCCACTGTAGCCATGCAAGACAGTCATATAGAGCTGCACAAGGCAGTATTTCAGGATCATGAGCCGGGCAGTAAGGGATTTGCTCTCCGTGGTGCCTTGCTAATGGAACAGTACCGCAACCAAGAAAAGCAACGGGGAGAGGTCATCAATTTGCACAAACTTCAGCACCAGTTTCACCAGGAGCAGCAGCGCTGGGCCCGCGAGTGTGACCAAAGGGAGAGGGAGTATGAGGAAAAGGAGAGCATGCTCCAGCAGAGGGAGGCAGAGTGCCAGTGTCAGGAGCATCTTCTGGAGGAGAAAAGAGAAGAGCTCAGCCAGCAGCTTCAGGACTTCCATCAAAACGTGGAGAGGCTGAAGGAAGGTCAGAGGCTGGTGGAGAAAGAAAGGGAAGAGCTCAGTGTACACAGTAATCTTGTCAAGCACTGGAAGCACACTGGTCAGAACAGCCTGCCGATGCTGTTACCACACCAGCAACCAGAGGTAATAATGGATAATGACATCTACACATGAATGAGAAGATATTCTCTACCAGTATAACAGTAAAATGGACAAGTTCACCAATATTTAGCGCTCCCCTCTGGGATCAGGTCACATACAGGTTATACACTACATGGGTGTGCATGATGAAGATTGTCGAGGAGGGGAGATAGATAGATAGATAGATATGAGATAGATAGATATGAGATAGATAGATAGATGGATAGATAGATAGATGAGATAGATAGATAGATGGGATAGATAGAAGGATAGATAGAAGGATAGATAGATAGATAGATAGATCACATCGTCAAGGAGTCAGTAGCGGATCCAGCTCCGGATTCACAGTTCCATAGTTTTCATCTTACATACGTTGTTTCAAGAATTGAGCTATTACGCTTGTGTGGTAGCTTATTTACGCTATCTACGTAACATTTCTGTACATAGATTGCGTAAGCACGGTCTTTAGCTTATGTCCCTGATGAATGTTCAGCTTAATAAACTGAAACATTGGGTCAGCTGCTGACTATTTGATAATTTTATCTCTAAAAGCTAAAAACCTTAAAACCCATGAATTATCATAAATATATGCCCTTTATTTACAGGATAGCCAGCGTAGTTTCTATACAATGATTATTTCTTTTTTCCTGTTGAACATGGTGTTTTTGTAGCAAGTGATTGAGTGCGGAGTGAATGTGCGCTTACGCTGCATGGCTCCACATGCTCTGCCCTGTACCTGTCCTGTGGCGTGAGCAAATATCCATCTTTATCTGCATGCTAAACTCATCCCTCTTTTATTTATTTTAAGGCAGCTTGTAATACTGCTGCACTAGCTATGTGTTTATGGTATATATCATTATATGATTAGGTCATTAAATGCAAAATATACTTTGCAAAGATCCCCCCCCCCCCCCCCAAAGTAAATGGAAAGCCATTACTCTACATTAACACATCTGTAGCAAAACAGAAATTGCATGTGTAATAAAGCAGGGACATAGGTTATGGGAAAGCGTGTTAGAAGAAAAAGGCGACGTGTTAAGTCCTCTCTGGTTCTTGTAAACAGCACGGCGGAGCTGACTCTCGCATTTCTCTTCATAAAACAGGGTGTAAGAAACTCCCAGCCTGACAGTTTACAGAATGATGACTCTGTTTATATTAACAATGCCTTGGCTCATATATCGCTGAACAACATTGCCACACTTCCCACCTCACTTCACGTGGATAATACCTCGGACTTTGTAGAGACTTCTAAGAACATCCCTGTGGACATCTCTAATGAACCTTGGAGCACCTTAATTTCCCGACAGCAGGGTCTGGAGAATTCTTCCCGACACAGCAATAAAGATGCCTGTAATAATGGTAAATAAAAAATAAAAAAGTAATTTCCTCCTAACTTACATTTATTTTATATTCATGGAAT
>WWET01002642.1:197662-223369 GCA_011038615.1 Limnodynastes dumerilii | reverse complement strand
GCAGGAATGACAGCTCTAGTTTAGCAGAACTCAGTCTGAGAGTGCTGAGCGCGGTTTGTAAATAACAGGGGAAGAAGGAGGAGTTGGGCCGGTAAACAACAGCACTAAGATTTCAACTGCTGGCCAGTTATATATAAACAGCACTGTCTTACCTGCCAGCCACTGCCAGCTGTCTGTGCATTTGCAGAGTGATCAGCGACCACACTGTGCACGTTCCCCTAACCCCAAGACTTCTGCCAGTCCACTTGCTATGGGGCCTGGCTTTCTCTGCTTCCGTTCCCGTGTAGCACTTTACAAGACATTCACCAACCCTGTGCTGCTCTTTCCATGTCCCTGGTGCTGCTGCTAGTCAGGGCCGTCTTAACAGCATTGTAGGCCCTGGGCAAAGCAATGCACAGGGGTCCCTACCAACCCATTAACAGGAATAAAATATGTAACCAAAACTTTTCAATATTATAAGCTTTGAAAAAAAATAACATTTTTAACATATAAATGACAGCACTGCAGACTTTAGTAATTACATGTAATCTTTGGTTTTCATCCTGTTATAGAAAATCTAAATGCATTTCAAATCATGAAAACTGGAATATTGCAAGCACACATCAACTTTTTTTTGTTATTGGCTCACTAAAGCATTATAGGACTTAACCCTTGTAGGAATGATGTTATGTTCTACTATAATTCCTACAAAATAAAAATACTAATGAAGCGTCTTTTTTTCTTTCTATCAATTACCTTCCAAAGCAGAATATGCCAGAGGGCTCCACTGCAAGGTGCACGATGAAGGAATAAAATAAAGCTAATTAGTTAAAGCAGAAAAAAGAGAATATATACAAGGATATTTTGGTCTACTGTATGAAGCTGCTTCCTTTCTTTATTATATATTTCCAGCCCAGCAAAGATGGATTAGAGGAAATGTCCCCAGCCTGCAGTGTATATCATTACACAGCTAATACAGAGTGAATCCCTACTCTGAGTCCCCCAGGGGAGCGTGTAAAAATGGTTCTGCCCTTCCCCCTTCGCCTCTCCTGATTTATACTATACCAAGAAATGCCGCCCTTTGGAAGAATAATCTTTGGCAGCTGTAATGTGGGTGAAGATATAGACGGAGTGTAAGGGCCTCTCACACCTGGCTTCCCTGGATATTGATGGACCTCTCACTGAGGAGCGAGGAGCAGGATCCAAACTATCTATAACCCGAGGCGTGTCATCTCTAGAGAAGAAAGTACAGCTCCTCGGACTGTCCAGAGATAAATCTGTGTATAGAACTAGGCTTGGTGCTCCTGGGAGTCACGTGTTAGGCAGGAAGAGAAATAGTTAGAACTAAGAAAATAATCTAAGATGTTGCAAAAAGAGCAAGTGGTGAAATAAGAAGATCTGGAATAGAATGGAGAACAAACATAATAAAAAAAATGTTTTAAATGTGTATTCCTATAATGATAGTCTTAGAACATGTCAAGGAGGAATAAAGTTCTGTGTATAAATGACATCATTTTTTTGCCACTTTTCTACATCTTGGCAGTTTTGGAAAGGTGCCAAGTTCCATTTTCTTGTGGAATATTTGAATTCAATAATCATCTGATTTGTCTGAATGCAGCAAATCAAAACCTGTGCGCATTCCAAATCCAAATATGATGCTGATTTTACAGAGGTAACTTGGTGCCCTTAAACAAAGAAATCGTGACTCTAAAATGATTAACTTTATCCCCTACATCTCATTTTAATAATATTGCTCTGCAAAATGTTAAAACCAATTCTTGTTTTATACTTATCCACAAGACTAGACTTGAACATTCACCTATTTAACACTTTCCAAAAACCCCACAATTTGAATGACTTTCCTATATTTGGCGATGCACATGCTGCCATCTTGCCCTGCAAATCTAGGTGCAGTATTTTAGTGCAAAAGTACACTTTGTGCTCAAACACAAATCAAGGCATGTGTTGCCACAGGTTGTTTTGTTTGGGGATTTGTTTTGGCCTCAGCCTTGCTTTTTGCAATGCTCAAGGAAACTTTGTATTTGCCATTTATTATCTTCTATATTCTAGTTCCTACTTGTCCTAACTAAATTGTTCCATATCAAGATAATGTAACACCACTCATTGCACAAAGCGTTGTGTTATATAGTGAACTTACTCTACAGTAGCCATGATTTTTGCCCCTGAGGATGAATGAAGAATGGTAAAAAAATTTCAGAGGTTATTAGTTGGTCACAAAGGTGTAATGGTGCTAATAAAACATTTACCATACTTTATCTCTATAAACTCACTTAATTAATACAATTCTACAACAGTCAAGCTGGGTAAACACTTGATAGATTATCAGGCAACAGACCAACCAATTGATATTTTCTTTGCAACTTGTTTACACAAAGTGTTAAGCTTCCTTACATACACAAAATACAATCAGTATGTTAAAATTGTACAATTATCTGCTGAAACAACTGAATCCTTCCATACTTTGCTAAATGCAAACTATCTGCCCTGGATGAAATCATGATGTTATTATACTAATTATACAGATTTTTATACTTTTAATTTTTTTATAGTGTGCACCCAGATTAATACAGGGTGAAAAATGTTTTTGCGTATTTGTTAATTACAGCTGTAATAAAAAAACGATATACTTCATTTATTTTAGTTATTTTATAGCAATATAGTTTTTTTAAGCTCTTTCATCCAACTCAAGCTATTAATCATAATATGCTGTACAATTTTGTCTCATAAAGTAAAAACACTGTCTACAATAGTGCTTCCAAACAAATTGATACATTAATGAATGGACAGAAAGAAAAAGTAAATGTGCAATATTCAATTTTGAAACCTGTGTTATTTTACAATGTAAGGTTTAATCACAGGACTGGATCCAGAAGTCCGCTGCCCCTGCGGTCAGAACTCTGTCTGCAACAGCAGCAGAATACCGCTAGTGGATCGTCATGCAATCCTGAAGTCCATAAGTGGAGACCACTCACTCACAGGTGCAAACTTCTACCTTAAATGTTATGCGCCAGCCCCACTTATAATGGGGCCAGTGTGTAACTTTGAATCATAGCTAAGAGCTTAACCAAGCCCTTACTGTACAATCTAAATACAGTACGCTTTTGAGCACGCTTTTGAAACATGTGTATAGGCAGATAAGCTGAGAGGTGTAATGCAGCAGCTTATACAGATCTGCATGTTTCAACAGCATCTCTCTATGCCTAAGGTAAATATGTTGCATTATACTGCTATTCCAGCTTTAAAACAATTGTATAGTATAGTGTATGTGGAGTGTGTGTTATAAACACTTGTGATTTCTAAATGTAACAGTTTAATAATTGTAAGGTGTGTAGGGCTGTTATAACTAAGAAAAGGGTATGTCATGCAGGAAAATCTCCTCCATCACACACTTAATAGGAGGAAGCGCAATAAATCCAGGTGCTACTGCGCTCACAGCACTAAATCTTCCATTTTCTTTTTTAAATATCATGGACCATCCCAATCCAAAAGCGCAGAGCACACACAGAAGTGAACACAGGTACACAGGCTACTTTGGATCCATCTTTTGGTGCTGGCACCTGTTGTCCATATGTGCAGTGTGAAGCACAGCTCTGGTTCAGATCCCAGAAGTTACACAAACTTCTGAACATTAGTTCACTCTCTATGGACAAGATCCAGTGGCTTACAATGGGGCAGTCTCCAATTGCTAGGATCATGCAGTAGATCAGGCCTGCCAACCTGTGGCTCTTCGGGTGTTGAGAGACTACGACTCCCAGCATGCTTTAACTGCACAGACATAGCTGGTACATGACAAAGCATGCTGGGAGTCATAGTTTCACAACACAGTTTGGCCAGGGCTGCAGTAAATGATAAAAGAACCCTAGCAAACTATAGTTGGTAATACTATTGCTGTGTATCAGTGGTGCAGACAGGGGAGGGGGGTTTCTGGGTGTTCCCACCCCTCAATACCGTCCAACTGTACCTATTTAGCAGGTACAGTACCGTTTTTAATGGTCTGTACCGGCACACAGAGACCATAGTTCTGTAAATCTGTTATCAGTCAATGAATGAGCTGCTGTGATTGCGGCTCATGCCTCTCACTGCTGCCTGGTTGGTGCTGTGCTTGTGTCGTGTCTTTCCTCTGGAACACTTTCCCTCTCCCTATCAGACTCTTCACCTCTCTACAAAACTTTAAAGAGGTTCTCGAAATCCACTACATTTTCAAGGCCTTCCAACTCCCATTCTAACCCACTGTCCCATGCTCCGTGCCCTCGTCTCTCCCTTCTGTGTCAACCCTGTATGTCTGAGCCTCTACTTTAGACAATTAGCTCTCATGAGCAGGGCCCTCTTTCCTCATGTGCTTTTTTATACTGTTTCTGCTTATGTACTTTATAAAACGTTTTGGAGCACATGTGGTGCCATATAAAGATAAAGAATAATAATAAGTACAGTAGGGATGCTGAGGGTTAATTTATTTAATTGGAAGAAACTTAAACTCCCGGTGTGGGTGGGCTTAATGAGACCACTCACCTTGCTTTGTCCCATTGGTCCAGGGCCCTGGGGGGGAGGTCCTTATAGTTTTCTTAAGCTGATGTTGCTGGGGTGGGGCGGCTCTTTTTCTTCAGAAATTGCCCACCCTCCCTCTCTTTAGTTATGGTGTTATGTTTTTTTTTAGCAAGTCGATGGTGGTATGAGCTGAGAGCAGGTTTGGTTTTTCAAAGTTGTTTCAACTTACAGCGCAATTAGCAGTGTGATTGGTAGCTACAGGGGGTAACTATCTTTGACATGACTGCTTGAGGTGGAGGTGCCCAAGGTTGTAGACCCATCTGGGTGGGCGGTCTCGCAGAATACTTAAATGAGGCTAGAGGAGTGCGCTTTGTCTGGATGATTGGACGTTGAGTTAAGGTTCTAGTTTAAAGACAGTTATGACGTGTTATTTATGTTGCATGTTTCCCTCAACTTGTTACCTGCTTTCTTGGCCCCATCAAATTTAGCTAATAATAAATTAGATCCGTTTAGAATCAAGTTAGCAATAATCATTAATAATTAATTATCCAATTAATATAATTTAATTCTCCCAATATCGGTGTCTGTGTTTCATTGTAGATGCTTAAGTATTTGGTTGGTGGGGGGTAGCATGATCGCACACATCACACATGGGCAGTTTATGTACCATTCCCAGGACCCCTAACAAAACTCACATAAAATACAAGCATTTAAAACACCGCTGTTCAAAATCCTGCATGTGCTACTGTATAAGGTGACAATTGAAGATACAAATGGAATATTTGCCAAAAAAAAAGTGCTTTTTGAAAATTTTGACACTGACAAATATTTCCCAAAACATCAATCTTTAATAAATAAAACATGTAACTGAAAGGATTTAAGAATAAAAACACATCTTTTTTTGCTGTCCCTTTTATCTAAAATAAATTTCTTTATTTTATTAAAAATAGGCATATACAATATTTGTTAAAATTTAGTTTAAACTATTTCTTAAAATATCATGATAAAACATTTCCACTACTAAATACAAACTTTCCTCCAACACAATATAAAGTCTGTAATTTATGACCATTGTAATGTGCATCTGTCTCATTTGGCACAATAGGCATAATATTCCAATTTAGGAGGACACTTATACCTTATGTGTTCACCATCACATTTTAACTTGGCCCCTGGGGGTCTGTTCACTACCTTCTTCCTTTCTTTATTTCTCATCTCCCCTCTGTACTTTGATCGTATTGACAGTGCCTCTTAAAAATTTAGCTTTGTGTTTGTGATGGTTTTATTACTTTTGCTGTTATCGCTTCATTTGATGTATGACCTGTACTGTCATTTAATAAAAAGGTCTTGGGAAGAAAAATGTGCAGAGCTATACACAATAACAGATTCAGTAAGCAATCTTATAAGGTGGTTTTCTTTAACCGTCATTTTGAACATGATTCTGTTCAAGGAGTTAATTTGTTAACGATGAATTAAATAATGACACAGGCTTTCAACCAGGAATGTTATGAATTCATTGCTCACAAATTCCAAACAAATACTTTAATTGTCAGCTATAATATGACAGATATCTGTGAAAACGCATCCACAGATCGGATCCAGACTGCTGTACGTCAGCCAAATTCTGCAATAGACTTGCGGAATTTGGCCGAAAATCTGACAATGCGCAATGCCAGATGGTCGGTACGCCTGGAGATCCAACTGACAGGGTGGCGCATCCCCTCCACCCTCCTAAACTCTGTAAGGTGGGCGAAGGGGAGCATTTCAATTTTACAGTGACTTAAAGCTGCCTTATGGCAGTGCAACCCAGCTGAAGTCCGCACAATAGAGGGGAGCGACAGGGGTGTATACCCTCTGCCATGCGGACTGCCAGACCACTGTGCGTACAGTGAACACATAGAGGACAGGATCTGGTCCCTTGTAGCATTATATTTTTATTATACATATAAATGAATAATAATTAAAAAAAAAAATAATAATAATAATAATAAGGAAATGCCCTTTGCATGAATTCATTATTTGCAATGACAATGAGTCGTATTCACAGATCCGTTTGGTAAAGGTGTGTAATTATACGCACGTATGTTGCAAGCCAACACCCATGACACTCCCCTCACACGGACGGGTTTTCATTGACTTCCGCCTCCATAGAGCACCCTTATCTCTACGTGTGCATTTACCTGTGTATAATACTTACGTATGTGCGTATGTAGCTAACCGCGCCCTCAAATGGTTATTTAATTGCCTCCCCCCACTTTCACTAAACTTTGTTCGTACGGATTTCAACCATAACCCTCCGCATGTATGTCCCCAAGTGCGATTCACAGGTATGTGCCTAATGGATCCTAAAAATACGCACGGAACTCCACACAATAACGGATCTGTGAATTCGGCCCAGTGACAGCAAATAACATGGATCATTTCCTAATGTTGTACCAGCTGAAAAGTTATTGAAAGAGGGTTTGTCAAACACGATCTTTCTTTAGTCAGATAACAAGAATGTTTCTTTAAATGTGTGCCTTTATCCATTGCAGTGAGTGATTACATATCTGCACATAAGCCTAAAAAAACATTCTGGGTAAAGTAAAAAGTATGTTTGCAAGAAGAACCTTGTTACAATTCTGTATGCCTGAAAATCAGTTTGTAGTGTTAACACTAGGAGGCGCCAGTAGCATCTTTTTAATTTCTGTCAGTTGTGAATTCTTTATCCTGAAGTTTACAAAGAATTTACATTAGTTTTGCTGCCAAAAGTTTTTATAACCTTTTGAATCTGTAGTTATTAAGATTCACATATTCACATTTAAAGTACAATACTAAATAGAGTTGTGTAACTTGTGTGTAAACAAACATTAAATTGTATAACACTTTAAAAATTCCTTTATATATGTGGTAACAGAATGGTTAACAATATAGAAATATTTCAAATACAGAATGAAAAGATTTTAATGTAGGTGTTATAATGTATATTTTATGGTGATATAATACTAAAGAAGTGTTTTATTGCTGCTGTTACTATTGCTTTTTTTTTTTATCATTCCCTAACACTTTCCAAAGCACTGCATTATCAGCACTTATAAGAAAAATGTCATAGAAGTGCTCTGAGTCAGCCTCACTGACTGAACTGTACAATGATACCTTAACTTGTGCTCCTGCATCTGGTTCTCTCCATGTTCTGTCTGCTCTATCCTCTATGCTTCCAGCTCTCTCCTCCCTCCCCTCTCCAAAGTACAGAGAGGGCCATTAAGCCTGGATCATAGGCATAGTAGAGAAAGGAAAGTGGTCAGTCCGTATCATTGAAAAACCATTATTGAAGTGACCATAATTGAAGTGACCCCAAGAGGGGCTGGAACCAGTGACAGCAGCGGAACACCAAGCCCAGATGGACCGTGCTAAACGTTTAGCCTCAACATTTTCATGGCTGAACTGGAGCTCAAAGATTTACCAGTCAATATAAGGTCATTTTTTATTTTGAAGTTGATTATAATTTGCAAAGATGGAATATTTACCTGATAATCTCTTCCTTCTCCAAGCTCCTATTCTTCCCTGCTGCTTGTAAATGTCTCCCTGCTCTATCACCACTGCTCAAGGCTCTCTCCTCCACTCCTGTGCTGAAGCTGCACTGAAGGTAAGTACTTACTAACTTAATTAATGAATTGCTAATTAGGGTTAGGGCTGTGGTTAGGATTACTGTAATGTCACAATCACTAAGGTTTAGCATTATAATGTTCTGACAGATTAATGACGATGGACCAGATCCAGAATAAAGGGCATACGTTAGCCTCCGTTGAGGAGATTAATGTACGGAATTTGGCATTCAAATTCCCCACGCATGAATGTGGACACTGCCCCAGCATTCCTGAGTGTGGAATGCTGAATTATACATAAGGGTATACATAGCCAACACTTACAATTGTACAATTACTTACTGTACAATTGAAATACCTTTGCTCACCCCCCATGCGTATCTTACATAGTGAGAGGGCCCGGCCCCCATGCAGAAACTGGATCGTAATGCAGAATTCCTTGTATTGCACATGCGTAGTACACACTGACAGACAACTTACATACGGTGCATTTGTAAGTAACCTGCTGTTACTATCTCTGGATCCGAAGTCAATAAGGTAACCCTATCAGCATTTTAGGGCTTGCATGCTAACATTCGACTTTTAGATCATTACAGTTCCATACTAAATATGACTCAATATAGTAAGGGTTTTCTCCAAACAAGACTATTGAAAGCGGTTTGTGCGATTCAGAGAACCTGCTTCTGCCATTCTACATAATATACTGGCAGGTGTACCCGCCATACAATGCAGATAATTATATTGAAAGCAGATATCTTTCCAGCAGAACTACAAGTCTTCACTTCACTCAAAAAAGTTATGTTTCAAGTAAGTGCAAAAATGTAACCTCGAGGAAGAATTCCATAAAATAATTTAGAGTAAATGCAGTTTTCTTGGGTTTATAAGATAAAACCTTCTCCATTTTGACTTTATATCAGGGAAGTGGACTCTGACTTTACTTACATCTCAGTTCTGACACTACTTGTTGAGCCTGCACACTTGCTAAACTTATCTAATATGAGAAAATTACAGAAGCTGAAGGCTGGACTCCAGCTATAGTAGCTAAAGGCTGCTACAGGTCAGCAGATGCAATGAACCTGACAGAAGCCTGGCCCCCTAGGCTGAGTGAGACAGCATACAAGCAGCATGGGATGTTGGCAGTAACTTATGACATACACTGAATCCTCTATTTCTTTTCTGGAGGTCAACAGCCAATGTGATATGTTTATATATATATATATATATATATATATATATATAGATGATATGATTGATCGGTGACTCTTATATACTTTATTTATTTTTATTTCTGCGACCAAGACTTCCTAAAAAAAAGTTCAAGTGGCAAAAAAGAAAAAAAAATACACAGAAAAATACCCCTCCGATGTCTGACTTAATCCTATATGCCCAGTATACATCACTGTCTGTCTGAATCGCTGAGAAGAAGAGCACCCTTCCCACTGTCGTCTGGTAATACCCAGTCTTGCTTTTATTACTGTCTATGTCACCCAATTATAAGCATAAAGTGTATGCTGCTGCTTTATAAATAAATGATGGATTATAAAAAAAATACACAGAGTGCTCTTAATATGATGACTGTAACTGAGGCAATGTACACTGACAGAAAATCAATCAGCACAGTCGGCAGTCCACTTCTATACTCTTCCACTGAAAGCAGTGGTTCAAGATTCCTTTAGACCTGCATGTAATAAAAATAATACATTTTTCTAATATTGTGTCCATATGCTATGAATTATGTATACTTGTCATCCCCCCCGGAATGTCTAGGAAACTCCTAAGATTCAGGCAGCACTCCCGGACTCCCAGGAGAGTGGGCTAACCTCCCACATGCACCTGCAGAGCAGATTGAGGATGCCATTTTATGCAAATGTTATCATTGTGGCTCTGCCTCCCTACTGCACAATGCGGTAGATCACAGCAAAGAATAGTGGAGCTGGGGGCATGTTGATGAGATAAGCTGTGCCATGCCCCCCTGAGCTTGTCAAATGGACCCCCTTCCCCAGAGACAAATGGAATGTGGTATAGCATTACATCTTCTTATTCATGGGAGCAGATACATTTGTAAGTCGTTAGGCTGTTTATTGAATGCAAAAATCAAATGTGCAAAACAACTACAGAACCAGTCCTGCCAGTGACTTAGATTTATTCACTTTATTCAGGCTAGTAAAGGGTACACATCATTTGCAGCACCTTGTTCACTATACATTATACTTGACTGTGATATTATTGTGTCACCAAGACATCTGACTCCCTCTGTGCCTACATATAGAGAATTACAGGTACAAAGGCAAAGGAGAATCATATATCACTTATATTAGAGCATTATAGAACGGCTTAGGTTAAAAAGCCTTGTACACTGGCAGCAATGATTTTAAAGGATGTTGGTGTGTTGAGTTTCCATTTTTCATTTGTTCACATTTCGCTTACTTACCATTTAATATTTTAGAGATATAAATGAGACATACTGGGTGGGCTGCATGTTCCCTCTTCTGTAGAATTCAGTTTCACACGCGGTGTGCACAAAATCTCTGTTTTAAGCGCCCCTGTGTCAACATCAGAACTTTCTTTTTGTCCCCACGGCCTGAAGCTGTCACAGTGCAGGGATGTATAAATCATGTTTAGGATATTCCCCTGACAATGACACTAAAAAAAGCCTTCTTCCTAAAGTAGTGGGTTACCTGTCAGCTGAACCCAGCAGGTAACATGACAAATTACAGCCAATAAAACAACATTTTTCAAAAGCTGACACCAACCTCTAATTTATCTCTTCAATAAATGGGCTGCGCTGAGACGGGGTAACGGATATATCTGCAGGCACTTATTAACAAACTGCAAATTAATTTGCATTATTAATTTTTAATGAAATAACTTACTTTCAGGATGGCAGTTTCTTTATCAGAAGTATGCAGCATTACTTATTAAATACATTCAAATTTAAGTTGTTTATGTTGGACTTTAATTGTAGATTTTTTTTTGGGGGGGAGGGGGCAACATATTGCAATATACATCGGTTTATGTCATTCAGTTTGGTTACAGAATATGTGGATTATACTGTATTTACAATCTCAACAAGTTTAGCTATTTATGTAAATCATTTAAAGACTAGGGTTCTGATTCAGATCACCAAGGAACGTACGTCTGCACAGAGATGTGTAAGTAAGCACAGAGGAGGGGATTGCACACCCGTCACTGCCCTCTTTCTTACAGAGTTCTGGACACTTAAGTGTACCCTGCCTTTACCGCGCGGATGTGTGTCCTCATGGACATGCGCCAATGTTACTTGTCAAGAGACTTGCGTAAGTCTCTTTAAGCACACATTTCTGGATCTTGTCCTACATTAGAAGTATATAGATACAAATTTACGTTTTTATAATTATTATTTTTATTATTCTACTATTACTACTACTACAAATAATAATAATAATAATGCAAACCTAAAATAATGAAGAACACGCTAATTAATTGATCAGGGAAATATTTAATGCATCCATTTGTTAACTGACAATTAGCTGCACAGAGCCCAAGTCCCACGGTCTAAACACATACTGGTGGGTTAACTGCATGCTGACACCCTAGTGTGTAGGGAATCTAGACAGCAAACTCCAACATGGAATAAATTAATAGAAACATATTTTGTACAGAAATTCATAAAATGGTAACACTAAAAAATATCATATTAAAATAAAATAAATAATGAACTAGGAGGGAACCAGAAATAGCCTTGTGTTAATGAACCTTCTGCAAAGTCGACTAAATATACAATATAGCACCAGTACCTCTGCATCCTGTGGCATAACTACTGTGGTTGCATGTGTTGCGGCTGCTAGCTCCCATATATTGGCACATACAGGACAACATCTTATTCTGTAAGCCCCGATCTAGTAACCAAATTTACCTAAAATACAGGGTTGCCAACTCTCCAAGAACAGCCGGGAGACTCCCGAATTGTTGACATTTCTCCCGCTATCCCAGGAGAGCAGGCATATCCTGCAATGGGCTTGAGGCCATGACTTTATGCAAATCTCAGCCTTAAGTAAGTTTCATCATCAAACCTACCCCATCCCCCAGTAACACTGGACCTTATTCAGACTTAAGAAGGTGCTTAAAATAAGAGAGGAAAGTTACTCCTGGGCTAAGCCATGTTGATCGCAGGGGAGTCATATTTCATCTGTTGCAAACATTATTAGAGTTGAGAGG
Source organism: Limnodynastes dumerilii (assembly GCA_011038615.1). NCBI lineage: Eukaryota > Metazoa > Chordata > Amphibia > Anura > Limnodynastidae > Limnodynastes > Limnodynastes dumerilii. Next base: position 211,103 of record WWET01002642.1, on the reverse strand, counting down.
TGGCGTTTCCCAGCCCAAGTCTAAATAACAGTGTAATAGTAAAAAGGTCAGTGTCTGAGTGCATTAAGCAATTCAAAGATATATCCCTGCATGCAAAGAATACAATTACCTTGACTCCCCTGAAATCTGCATGGTTTAGCCAAGGAGTGACTTTCCTCTCTTATTTTAAGCACTTTCTTAAGTCTGAATCAGGCCCACTATGACTAGTAGAATTATTAAGCAGGGTGGCGAGGCTTAAGGGCACAAATTGCATAAATCACATCATTAAGCTCCACCCCCATACTGACATTTGTTTCTTCCCTCTGAAATCTCCCAGAGGGAAAAAAGAGAAAGTCAGCAGCTCTGAAATGTATGTGTGCATGTGTGTGTGTGTATGAGTGTGTGTGTGTATATATGTAGGGAGCGAAGAAAAAGAAAGTCAGCAACCCTGCTGAAATATTAACTTAATGGCACTCCTTCATACCTGCATGCTGGACGGCCTCTCTTCTTACACATATCGGGCCTGATCCAGAGCAACGCACGCTTGCGAGCTAACGCTGATCGTAAGCTTAAAATTGGCAGAAAAAACGCACCGCGCATGTGCCTGGTGACAACTTCCAGTAGTAAAACACTGATTTTCGTAGCGGCAATTCGGGCATCCGTATACCGATATACGAAGGGGCGTGTTTATATTATGAAGTTCGTATGGACGCTGGAGTTAAGGAATAAAGGTGGGGGGAGCCATTTAAATTGTACAGTATGGGTGTGCTAAGCGTTGTTTATACGCAATGAACGTACGGACGGCCGTGGGAACCAACACAAAAGTTAGGGTAGGGTTTGCCGAGCGTATGGATGCTAAACTAGGTACAAGCAAGGGGAGTGCCTATTGCCGTGCATCGGTGGTACGTTCGGCGATAATATGCTACACACACCAGCGTAGGTCTGGATCAGGCCCATCGATGCAGCTGGCACTGATTCTCACCATATTCCCCTTGCCTTTTTTATATTACCATACTCCAGAACGTTTACAATGAAATGGTTCCACGTCTGAACATATTACCTCCATCTACTTTTGTGCATTGCACTTTAAACACATGTAAGGTTCAATGAAATAGTTTCAAATAAGCACTTTTATTTTTATTTTTTTTATAAATGCTCGGAGGAAATCTTTGGTTTCTGCAACTACATCAAAAGCTTTCATCGGCTTTCCTGTGCTTTAAGGCATTCTAGTATATTTTCTTCTTTATGATTTCTGTATCATTGATAAATATTTATTTTTTATTATTTTATTTTTAAAGAAACAAGTTAAAAGAAGCTAAACCGGATTATAATAGTAGAAGGTTGATGTAAATTCCTTGGATGGCCTTTTTTAAAAAAAAATTTGCTTTTCAACTTTCTTTATGGACCTTATTGCCAGTAATAAAACAGGGATCCTTTTTGGTATAATTTTAAAGTACGGCCTGAGTTCATATTTTAAACAAATACTGGACAGTTTTATTTTATAAATGTGATTTGTGCCAAGATATGCTTCCCTTAAGATGGGGGTGCAGCACAATATGGAACTCATAGTTACTAATACATTGGGCCTGATCCGACCTCCGTACGTGTAAGATCGTCTAAAAAGACGATCTGCACATGCGCCAGGCAGATGTTGCCCGGCGTAGCTGCATAAACGCCAGATCGTGGATCGGGCGTCCGTAGCAGCAGTGTAGTAACGCTGTAGGGGCCGTCCCCCAGCGTTACTATGCTGAAGTTAATGCAGGTAGGTGGAGGGAGGGTAATGAGGCTGGAAGGTCGGCATTAACGTACTAACGCCGCCGCCCCCCCCCAGCATATTAACACTCGCTTACGCCGGCTGAAGTTAAGGTAGCCTTCAGCTGGCGTAAGCGAGTGTTACGCTGGGGCAAGGGGGGGGTGTCGGGGAAGGGAAGCGATGGTAGGCTGAGCGTTAGCCCACTCAGTGTACCATCATAGGTCTTTATCAGGCCCATTATGCCAAATTTTCGTTGCCTCCATAGGAGGCTGCTCCACTTCATGACAATGCAGGCAACTGAATTACCTCTTAAATCTGGCCTTGCCAAGGAGCATATCTACTGCTTTACTCCTACCTCCCAAATGTCCAACATTCCTACAGAATAAAATGTGTCGCACTGGACTTGCTTGAAAAACACATAGACAAGTATAAAATAGTGCACACTGACATTTATATAATGTTAAAATGTTTTTAATTTTACTCTTTGGAAAGAAAAACATCATAACCTCTGTTTAGTATACAACTATATTAATAGTGCAAAGCTTTGTAAATGCAGGTCAATAGCTGGTGTATGTTTGGAATGTTACATTAGCAGGCAATGAAATGTTGGAACACAGGTGCAAAGTGAAAAAGATGGACAGATATGCTGACTATACACAAATAAACCATTTATGCCATATGTCTTTACCCTACGTTATTTACCTTATTTAAATGCAAATACTATACTTACTCCATCAAAGTACACAATGGGGGTGATTCAGAGATGCGATTGCGAAAAGATCGCAAATATACGCACCTTAGCTAAGATCTTAGCAGGTTACAGCCCACTGCATAAACAGTCACTCCCCTTGCAAACAGCGGTGGATCTAAAACTTAGACCACCATTGACTAGCCCTAACTCTGCGCTGTCATTTGGGATCTTAAGTGACGTGGTAGCGTTCATTTAAGATCCTAAGTGTCAGCCCGCGCCCACTTTCCCTCATCTCCCTGCCTCCCCCCGCCCATTTCCATGCAAATCCTTAAGATCTTAAACTTTTGCAGCACTTAAGATCTTAAGTGCTTGCGTGCGATTCAAACTTACGCTCTTAGCAAATTTACGCTCCTAACCGCTACGTAGACAGCGTTGCACTATTACTACGCATGCGCAGTAATGCAAATTTTCTAAGATCTTAAATATACGCTCCTAAGTGCCGTGGAAATCGTATCTCTGAATCAGGCCCAATATAAATAATAATAATAATGGGTCAGATTCAGACTACCGTCTGACACACAACTTCCGCAATGTGCTTTCTTTGGCTGAATAGTAAAAAAGAAAAAAGATGACCAGTGCTACTAGTTCTAAAAAATAAAAAAAACAAATAGTTGAAATACTTAAAATATGCCTTCCAAATCAATTCACATATAAAAATAACATTTATTCAAACCAGACACATAAAACAACTTTAAAACAAGCAAGTGATACAATTCTTGCAATGATGTATCTCTTAATAGCAATCCTCTGTAAAGTAATGTTAACCACTAATTACGGTAAAATAAACCATATAGTTCAAGTCCTATATCATGCGGCTCAAATATTGATTTTTTTCGTTGATAAAAGATTATGTATTTATGTTCATATACACCTATCGGACTGAGGTTGATCAGGCCTCTATATGATGGTAAGTATGCAGTTTCAACAGGTGAATAGTATAGACCACGTGTGATGGTGAAAAGGTAATTTCTATTTCACTGCACTCTTCTGTGCGGAATACCAGACCAGGAAACAGACAGAGGTCTGAATATGGCCTAATGATAAAAAACTAAGTTCAGTAATACAGTACAGTAGCAAAATAGTAGTATATGAAGGTTATATAACAGCCATATGGGTGTCAAAAAGTAATTCAATAAATAAGGGTAAGGCTAAGGCTAAAGACTGATAGTAATGGTATATAGTAGATAGTACTTTAAATTGGCAGAACAAAAACTGGATAAAATGGGGCACAAGGTTACCTATTGGTTTCTCAACCTATTTGTCAAGTGTTATACTGGGTCAGGGTAAAGAGGGCTCCTTAGAGGCCACAGGCCTTGTGTTGGAACCTAGGTGGCCTATTGAGTGATATGGTCAAAAATGATTTACATATTCCATGTCCAATGGAAAAACATGTTGCAAAGTTTCCCTTGTGTGTTTATATATATGAGCTTGTCTGTGATAAACAACAACAAAAAAAGTATTGCTTCAATTTTAACAGTACTCTCAGCATTTATTTTGCTTGTTCAGTATTTTCTCCACAGTTTTCTGCTCCTAGTGAAATTACTAGTAGATATGACGTGTGGCACTAATGGAGAAATGAAAGGTTTTTCATATAATACATACAAGCTGTTTTATGGAGCTGTGGGATTTTCATGTGGTTTTACACTGATCCAGCACATGCTGTCAGCTTCAAGAAGTAATTGGATATCCATATAGCAGAGGAGAAAAGGTTTGTGGTCCCCACACTGGAGGGGCTGTCTGATACATAATGTAATTATATGACAGGTTACAATGTGATTCCATTCAAATCACACATTTCTGTTAATGCTGCACACAAATTAAAAACCATTCCTACACAGAAATACTACAGTTAAAGTTATATTATAGTCAAAGAGGCAGATAATGAAACCGATTTTTATGTGATTGGATCCTGGTGCAAAGCGATGGATCTGCAATCACAGGCCTGCAATATTCATGCATCCCCTCGTTAACACAATTTTATGCAGGGCCACGATCAGTGTGGGACAGCTGGGTCTATTGTCTTGGGCCTGGAGCTGATAGGACCCGCTGATACTTACATTAGCTCTGCAGTATCCTACCTCCGATACTTGCTGATGAGAGCTGTACATTAGCAGGCAAATGCATAGGGAAGAACTTCCCTGCACATTATCGCACTATTAATGTAGGTCCGCAGCACCCTGCCCCTATGTGACATCACGAGGAGCATCCCATAGGGGACAGGGCGCCACAGATGGGTCCCGGGCCCCAAACTTTATGGTGGTGTCTCTGATCTTATGATACCCATGGTCTTCCTTAACTTTTGCATTTTCTGCAAACCAGGGGTGTCAGAACATTTTTTTGTTGGGAGGGGGGGGGGGCAAGAATTTAGCTCTGTTCTGGATCTCCCCTCTCCCCTTGGCACCCCCACATTTGTAAAATTAGCTTGAATATTTTTCACCGTGGAGCTCTCTCTGCTCACTGAATGATGCTGATGTTTCATTTTCTGCAAACCAGGGGTGTCAGAACATTTTTGTTCTGGGGGGGGGGGGGGGCAAGAATTTAGCTCTGTTCTGGATCTCCTCTCTCCCCTTGGCACCCTCACATTTGTAAAATTAGGTTGAATATTTTTCACCGTGGAGCTCTCTCTGCTCACTGAATGATGCTGATGTGACCTTTGGGCCATACCAGTGTCACCCAGATTGGAGGGAGCTGCTGCTGCAGAGCTCCCGCACTGACATAGGATTGTACAGACCGTGCCTGGCTGGATCAGCACGTTATTAACAGACAGCCAGACACTGTCTCTGTGCAATACTCTTCCGGCACATTCTGCTCTGATGCCACTGGAGGACGCCCCCTTCATATTTGTGGGGGGGAGGGGGACAGCATTCCCACCCCCTTACCCCGCTCCGATGCCTGTGCTGCTAACAGAAAATAGTGGCGGTGTGGAAGCCTAAGTAGGTATGCATATAAGAGGCCTAACGTGTACACAGTACACAGTAATACCAGAGCTCTGTTGTGGGTGTCAGAACTGTGCATAAAGAAAACTAAATAGTATAGGTAGGGCATTTATGCTGTGCATCTAAAATGTATATTTTTTTAATTTACAAATATACTTATTAAAAAAAAAAGTGTAGAAATCATGCAAGAAAAGATTTATGCAAGAAATAATTTGCAAGAATGGAATGTACAGCTTAATATTGTGGGGTCATTCCTGTTTTCTATTTGAATGGAATAAATTCCTACATGTCTACTGTCTATATTTGCCCGGAAAAGTCTGATTTTCAAGGTTTTGTCCATGGAAATTGTTATAACTGACTGCCCTGACTTTTCTGCACTGACTAGCAGCATAACAATAAGTATTATTCTCAGTGTTATATTTGTATTATCATGTATTCTTATTCCTGGGTTTATCTATAAATTTAATAGGTGTAAATTTAAAATGCACAAACACTGTAATTAACATCAGTAAATATGACATGATAGGGATTGTAGTTCCATTACATGGTATGTTAGGTTATCTAATTATAGAGAGCACATTGGGAAATAGGAGCCATAAAGATCATAATACACAATGAAAACATGCTTTACTGCACTGGATGCAGCTGTAGGAAGCAATTCAACAAACAAGAAGAACTTTATTGAGCCTATAGCCTTTATGAGGTGAATTATATGGGGGTAACATAACAGAGCTATGTGAGGTAGTAACTTGAGAAATAATAGGGAATACTTGAATTCATTCAAAATCCCCTTCAAAGAATTGTAATTTAAAAGTAAAAATTAAGAAGCTCAAAATGAAAGATTTATTGAGCAATGAATATGAGACAGAAAAGATTACATGAAGCATAGATAAAATAATGGAATACTACCATTTTATGTAAAGAGGTACAAAAAAATTTGTATTCAGATCTTATCTAGGAGGAAATAAGTTGTGAACAAAAAGAACCCCAGAGAGTAGCATAAGATATATGAATATTTGTAAGAATTAGAGATGTGGGAATCAAAATCCTAAGGGAAAGGATTAAAGTGCTGCACTGGCTGTCATGGGGAAACTTACAAGTTAGCCATATAAGAGACATCACAGCCACAGTCTCAAAGGGCTCCTCCTATCTAGCAGCACATCACTTAATGATCAAGGAGAAATAAATGTCAGATAGGAACTATTTTATTCACAAATGTGTACTGAGACAATTCCAAGACTGTGCCTGTAGATCAGATAACAGGCAAGAAGCACTCAGTGTGATAATAGGTTTTAGAGAATGAAGTCCAGTTTAGATATAAAAATAGATTCTCTTCTATCCTGAAACAAGATGTCTACCCTATTTCTGTCATGTTATTGGAAGTTTAATTTTCCAAATATAAAAACCTAACAAAATAATACTGAAAATGGGCCTGATTGACACCTAAGAAGCACCGGCTTAGGCTCCTAAAAACGGGGGTGGGTTGTGGGGATGGTCAGGAGGACATTTAATGAATTAATATTTGATTAGATCTCAGTGTTTGGCAATTTTTTGGTAGCTATGCTGAAGAAAAAGCTTGAATTGTCACCAGCCAATGGAAAGAGATTTCTCAGGAAAGAATGTTCCTTGTAAGTAAGTAAGACATAGGAACACTGATCAATTTCACTATTTTCAGTTTCATTAGCTGAACGTAGTGTCGCTCCACCTTTCTTCATTGGGTAAGGTGACAATGATTGTTCCCTGTTCTAAACGTAAATTAAGGTGCACTTCTGCAGGGAAAGTCTACATGCTTGCAACCAAAAAGTCCCCTATATATTATAGTGGGCAGCAGAGGGTACTTTTGGAGTCTGCTATATTTGCTTCAAAACAGTACAGGTTATCCTTTTGTATACTTAAATTCAAAATGGACTTTGCTTGATATGCTATAGTGGCAGGCTACTCCGCTGTGGTTCTCTACACTGGTGCTGACCAGGTGATGGCAGTGCTAGGGTAAGGTCAGATGGATACATTTATGATTAAGTGGTATATGAAGGTAGGGTAAGAAACACCCCATGGGGGAGACAAAGCTGTCTTCTCCAGCTAACATGCCGCTTAGTGGCAAAGATATATTAATTATAGGTCTAAATGTATCTTTTTTTAGCTGTGAAATGTTGGAAATATATTCTACCTACTATACTTTGGCACCATTATATTTCCAAAATATTTAAGTGTACATGCTCTCTACTTAAATCAAGATCTTCATCATCAACTAAAGAACTCTGTTTATGATGTTCTTTGATCCACACTAATCCCACAAGATTACAGATATTGGGGTAGATCCAGAAGTCCGTCCGTCTTCCATAGACGGACGTAATTGAATGAACAATAGCTACTGCGCATGCGTAGTAGGTATTGTACGTAATCTGCGTATCGTTTCGATACGTAGATTGCGTATATGCATCCACCATCCTGCTGCTTTTGTCAGCAGTCACATCATCAATAAATACAAGGGAACCAGTTCCATTAGCAGTCATACATGCCCACTCCATGACACTACCACCACTATGCTTCACTGATAAGGTGGTATGTTTTGGATCATGAGCATTTCCTTTCCTTCTTCATACTCTTCTCTTCCTATCACTCTGGTACAAGTTGATCTTTGTCTTATCTGTCCATAGAATATTGTTCCAGAACTGTAATGGCTTTTTTAGATGTTGTTAACTCTAATCTGTTTGGCAAACTCTAATCTGGTCTTCCTGTTTTTGTGGCTCACCAATGGTTTACATCTTGTGGTGAACCCTCTATATTCACTCTTGTGAAGTCTTCTCTTGATTGTTGACTTTGACACATATACACCTACCTCCTGAAGAGTGTTCTTGATTTGGCCAACTGTTGTGAAGGGGTTTTTCTTCACCAGGGAAAAAATTCTTCTGTCATGCACCACAGTTTGCTGTGGTCTTCTGGGTCTTTTGGTGTTGCTGAGCTCTCCAGTGCGTTCTGTCTTTTTAAGAATGTTGAAACAGTTGATTTGGCCACACCTAATGTTTTTGCGATCTCTCTGATGGGTTTCTTTTGATTTCTCAGCCTAATGATGGCTTGCTTCACTGATAGTGACAGCTCTTTGGATCTCATATTGAGAGTCGACAGCAACAGATTCCAAATGCAAATGTCACACCTAGAATCAACTCCAGACCTTTTACCTGCTTAATTGGTGATGAGATAACGAGGAAATAGACCACACCTGTCCATGAAAGCTTTTCAGTCGATTATCAATAGCACGCACCTGTCCATGAAATAGCTGTTGAGTCGATTGTCCCATTAATTTTGGTCCCTTCAAAAGTGGGAGGCACATATAGAAACCATTGTAATTCCTACACCGTTCGCCTGATTTGGATGTAAATACGCGTTTTTTCTGCCGATTTTATGCTTATGATCAGCGTTAGCTCGCAAGCGTGCGTTGTTCTGGATCAGGCCGATGTCCCAATATTTATGGACCTGACTGTAGGTTCTTATCTGGGTTGCCTGCTTTCTATTCCTTCCCTTCAGGATATTTCAGAGGGAAGAAATACATGCCGGTATGGGTGACCCTGTGTGTTATCAGTGCTATTCATAGTGTCCCTTGAGGGTTGGCGGGGCTTGAAGTTAACAATTACATCATCAAGTCCCGTCTAATCCCTAGTCACACTGGGGGCTAGATTTACTAAAGTGCAGAGAAGGAGTGAAGATATTGCTTATAGGAACCAATCAGATTGTAGCTGACATTTTCTAGTATGTAATTATTAAGTGAGAGCTAGAATCTGATTGGTTGCTATGGACAACTTCTCCACATTTTTTTTCCGCAGTTTAGTAAATCTAGCCCTAGCAATTGCGGTAATGAGAGGTGGGGAATGGGACTTTTGAGAGATTTGCCTGTTCTCCCAGGGTACCAAGAGAAATGCCTACATTTTGGGAGTCTCCAGGATAATCCAGGAGACTTTTTATATGCAGCAAGACAATCGCAATACATAACAAATGCTATCTGTGATTGACACACAAAGGTCATTGGGCATTTTTATAACATGGCAGTTTTATTAAACAGTAGTTTTTGGTTTTTAAAGTTAAAAGTATGCAACTCTCAGCTGTCCCCATTGAGAGATAACACAAACTTTTCTGAGTTTCCTGCTTTTGCTAAGGCTAATCAAGGACAGGTGTTAAAAGTTTTCTGGAGGGATTACTTCCTGATTCCACCAGCTCCATATCTCCTCTGTATCGTATAACAGCGAATGCGCTGGCTAATGTTGGATCAAGTTGACATTTACCATTGATCACCAGTAGCATGTTTTGGAATCCTGCTAAAATATTTGGGATTCTGTTGCAACCAATTGCTACATACATTTATAAAGAAGTAAATATAACTAAAGTGTTAAATAATATGCTAACACTATGGACCGTATTCAGAATTAAGAACGTCTGGTCATTTATGCACGCAAAATGCGTAAGTGGAGTGATTTCTATTCAGGGCGCATGTGCAGACCATGGAGATACGAAGCATAATTAGAGTGATGAATAAGTAATTTCCGTACATCAAAAAATTCGTACGAACATAAAAGATCGGACGGAATATTAATAAGTAGGCGTCAATCGGAATGTAAATAGCAAAAAATAGGCGTGGTAATGCAGTAGACATGCGGTTGTAAAACGTACTTATTTTGTATTAACGTACGGATCTATTACGAACGCACGGAAAATCTTCTTAAATCTGAATCCGGTCCTATATTTAAAAAAACCCGACCCCATGTGTATTTTTACTGCCTTTTTCGATATACTTATGGAGTTTATTGAAGGAACTAAAAAGGTAACTTAAAAAAATATTTTTATTTTATGTTACTAAAATAAACAAATTCATGATATTTAAGTGACAAAGGCGAAAGGTATTTACTGAAGGCACAACGCAGTAAACCGATAATAGAAAATAAAGGCTTACTGGACACACAAAAGCAAATGTTGCACATGGCACATGACATTTTGATGTCAACAAATGAACTATGTCTAAGAACTTTATAAATACTTGTTGGTGAAATATGCAACCTTCACAACTAGTTTTGCTAGGTGCAGCTCCTAGAACATTATATCAAGCAAAGAGTAGCCATAGCCGACATTGCAGGTGAAATGATGATCAATCTGGCTCAGATGCTCCCGCAGAGTCCTGGAATATTCTAATTATATCCCAAACGCAGCCTATTTGTTTTGTACAAGGTGTCTCCTTACTGCATCTCTTTGTCTGCAGAGAACAGACTCGTACAGACAGGACGATGTGACCTACAGTAGCAAGGTTGGTTCACAACGTGGATCTGTAGCAGCTTGCAAAACCTATTTTAACTATTCCACAGAGGAGGCAGATATGTACAGTACAGCTGCACAAAAACAGTCCCCAAATGGTTAAATATATTAATGTATATTAAATAGTTAAATGTTATATTTGTTACAGGGACTGCCCCAGTAGATGGAAATTTATATTTGTATATTTGTATCTATAAATAGTCTGTAATGCTTTACATTTGGGGATACAGACGGTAATAAAACAAGAGGGGACAAAGACAGCAATAAAACAAGATTAACAATTAGCAAACAAAGAGATAAGATGCACGTGATATAGCTGGATATATCTGTACAGGCAGAATGTCCTTGACAGTGACAAAAAAAATAGTAACCTTATTTTACTTTTGTTATAAAATAAGCCCTTTAAGTTTAGACATAAAAATAGATATACACCTTATCTGCTACACACAACAGGACAAATGTTTACAGATACTATTTACAGTAAATCCAAGTCTCCAAATTTGCATCAACAAGACCCGCCCAATCTCTACTAACAAAATGATTTGAAGCTTTGACATGCAGGGGGCGTTGGTTAAGGACACAATTTGCATAAAATCGCATAATCAAGTCCCACCTCCATCTATCCATCTATCTAACATAGATAATTTTCTTTTGCTTAAAAATATATTTCATTTTATTTCTGTTTAAATTCTTTTTTTAAATTAAACACCTGTTTTCCATTTAAATGAATTATATAAATGCTATCAATCAAGTACCCCATATTAGTAAAACAGAGCACAGTCATACTCTCTGTTTATTATATGCCCCACTGCCAGGGTCAGTTTAACATTGGGGTTAATGGGACTACAGTTCCAGGCCTCCATCTGAAAATAGGCCCCCACACTCCAGGTCTCCCATTGTAGTGCATAAGTATGACATCCTCCTCCAAAGCATAGTATGGGCCCTTGATAATTTTCAGCCGCAGACCCACTTGGCCCTCAATCCGGCCCTGCCCACTGCAGAGCCACCATCCCTTTTTATGCCCACCTGTGATGTAAACCAGTGTTACTGCACAAAAAGTTCTGATGGATAATAACTAACACTTTTGTGTCTCTCATTTAAGTAGCTGCCTACGTGATGGACAGCTGCTGTCTATCACCAAACTTTCCAAGATTTTTGATTTTGATAATCCAGAAATGTTGAAAGATGTCTGCAATTTGGATGTTGTCTCCATTATCAATATCTGGAACTTTAAGTCTTGTTACAAGTATCCACGGCCCTTTACCTACAGTTCATCAGTACAGTTATGATAAGTCTGGTTGTTTATTTCACAAAAGTGTGCAGAAACATCATATTGTTATATGCAGTGGGGCAGTCTCCTGGCCCAAACACAACACAGCAGCAGATGGATATAAAAGCAAGCAAGATCTGGCCTGCTGAGGATCCCTGTGTATAAAGTATTTATATGTTTTGCTCCTAGCAGCTCCTGGAGTAGAAGCATCCCAGAATCCACTGCTCACTACACTGTACATCAGTGTGAGTTGCATTAGCAGACTGCTACACACATGCCTCTGACTGTGCCCTGAAGAAATGCAGAATGCTAGTTAATGTGCAAACTGTGGAAACTTATTAGGCATGTAACATCAGCTCCTGATTGTGGCATCCAACAGTATAGTTGAGACACTAATTTGACACTTTGACCCATAACCAACAAATCTGAACAACACCCACTATTCTCATCTAGAGCAGACCTCTTGTGTATTGTCATTATTTGGTCTAGTTTATTGGACACTTTAATTCTGAACTATTTGGTGTAGCATAATAAATTATTATTATAAAAATTAGAAAAGAGAAACCAAATTGTATGGGGCCTCCATAGGTCAATGTAAGCAAATCCAAACCAGCGGTTATCATTAAAATCCTGTTTAAGAGTCAGCTGTGACAAATATTACAGATCAACCCCATGCTCAACTTAGGGAAAAAAATTAGGGTGCTCATGATCATCCCCTAACATAAATAAAGTACATACATAGACAAAATTAGCGACTTAAGCAGGGAGATCTGCTAAAGAACATCATGTGCACACATGCACAGTTATATTGTTAGGGCTTACTTACCAAGAGGCTTGTTTAAGTAATCTAACGTTATTAAATCATGATCCAGCCCTTTGTCACCAAATTCCGCCCATCTGATTTCTGACCCACAATTGGGTATATCTCACCAAAACTTGGAATACTTGTGCTCTTTTGTGCAATCACTCCTGTATACCTGTCATTAGGCTTCATCACGAATTGCTTCACATAATGTTTATGCTTATTTCAATTCATATGATACTACACTGCAATGAAAATGCAATTATTGCCAGACTAACTACATAAATAAACAGACCATTAACTTATGTCTACACAGATATTTTAGTCATATATTGTAGCTGTCTAGAAGAATAGCATTAAAATTATGGGCCGGAATTAAGAATCAAGAATTAAGAAATTCAGCTGACTTACATACGCTACGCATGTAAGTCAGTTGTGAATCGCTACTGCACATGCGCAGTACCAATATTTTTACAGTGGAACACAGTCGTCTGATGCGAAAATATCCAAACGGAATTCAGTTCCACACAGCAGTTGGGCCTACTCGCCATGCGAGATATGCGTCTCCTTATGTACAACTAAGTATCTGCAATGCAAGCACAGGTAATGGTTACATAAATAAATTCCACATGCAGGAGTGCAGGGGGGGGGG
>WWET01002642.1:187381-197654 GCA_011038615.1 Limnodynastes dumerilii | reverse complement strand
TCCCCAAGGAGGGGGGGCAGGGGGGGGGGAGTCCTGAGTGCAGACATTTGGATGCTAATATTTTTTTTTATCATGATCATTTATGATCGAAACATCTGAAGTCAAGAAATATCCTATTCAAGAATAACTAAACACGACGGTCTAAAAACAAACTCATCCCACAGTTGTTGAAATGCTTTTAAAGCATACATATTTATTTTGAGTCTGACTGTCCATTGTCATGCCAGGAACGTCCATCCCAGACATGGTTTCCATGTTTTCATGATGAGTACACTAGTAGCATGATTGACTTAGCCTTCTAATTGGTTAGCAATCTCTTCTTCCACACTGGAAGCATTATCTTATGGAAAGGTTGCTATATTTTTGTTGTCAGTCATACAAGATGCCCTGCAGGAGAGATCACATCCCAAGAGGCATGGCTGTCAAAAAGGAGCAATGTCTGTGTTGAGAAGGATGCCCTTAAGAGCTCTTGGAGAACCTCACCAAGTGACCAATTAATAGAAGATACATGTCACCTTTAGATATGAGCCGCACAACTGGGCATTGTTATTTCACAAAATTGTGAGTGTAACAAAGATATTAAGGCCAGAGTAAGATGGCTGTCATTCTGAGAGCGACTTCAAAGGCTATTTTTTTTATGAGAAAAAGCAATCAAACCTACTGGTCTAAACAAACATCAATACATTAAATGTAACATTGTCTCCCTGATTTATAAAATAAAACACAGAAGTGCAATATCTGAGAGAAACAGCTGGTTAACCACTTCCTGACCACACTTGGCTTACATATGCAGTCTCACATGGGTGAGGACCAAGTCACTGGAAGATGGCAGTGGTTCAGGGGTCCCTTTAACTAGCACCGAGTGTAGGAAGGCTTGGTTACAAACTGTGGCCATAAACTGATTGGGAGTCTGGGAACCAGCATCAGTACTGCACCCAGAAGTGACACTGCACTACTTGGAAGAGATGCATTTGTCTCCAACAAGCAGGAGATGACATTGTCACCCACTTACTTTGGGAGTGATGCATTTGGCTAAGACATTATATCTAAGTGCCAAGCTCCTGAAGTAACTCTATCTAGAGGAGCAGCAGCCAGTAGCTTCACGTGTTACACGTTTCTAGTTATATCTCTTTTAAATTAGTGGATTGCAGGTGTATTAAAAGTAACACCACTGGAAAAGTCACATCATACTACTCCATGATTTCTGGATGAAAACAGATATTGGCATTCACAAGTTGATACAACTGCACTACCCCACTCATTTATATTCCCAGCAGCTTAGCCTCTAGTTCAGATGTGTCAAATCTGCATTTTATTTTGTGGCCACATTTAACTATGTGGACCACTGTTTTAAATGCTTGGACATCGCAATGTGGTGTCATTGATTACAGACCGCATATACACAATCTACATAAGGAAAATATACGTAGATTACGTAAAAAATTTACTACACATACACAGTAGTAAAAAACGCTAAACTCTAGTCTGAATCCATGATGCAGAATATTGGGAGCTGGAGACACATGATGGGGAATATTGGGGAGGCTGGAGAGACATATAAATGGGGAATTACTGGGAGCTGGAGAAAAATGACACATGAGACTTTTTATTTTTCTTATGGCAGCACAATCTTTCAGACTTTCATTATCTGGCCCAATTGGGGCTTTGAGTTTAAAATGCCTGATCTAGTTCATTATCTATGCCACTGTTGTGCCCCCAGTATTTTATAGGCTCCACTGTAATGATCCCTGAATTTTTTAGTCAAAAAAAAAACCAAATCAGATGGCTCCTCTGCAAAAAAACGTGGCATTACAGCATTCCGTCAAGTATCATCAAAATGCACTACACTGATATTACTTATTGGGGGTTCCATTCAGAAAGGTAAATATCTCTTTTCTTCATTCATTCTCTTTCAAAAATATTTAAGATATGTCTTAATTTTCCAGTGCTGGTCTGTCTTTTACCAGACCCCTTCATTTGCTAAAGGACAGCATGTCAGCTCATCCCCACTTATTTGTCTTGGAGACTCAGAGTGTCACAGAGTTAAGATATCGCTCACAAACACCGCACATGTTTATTTATACACTGCAATGTACATCTAGGACACATCGTCTTCTAAAACTGCACATTAAATTTGCCAACCCCTGCAGTGTACCGTACTTCTTCCAAGGTACCAATCTACTAAATAACTGTTATGCAAAATGCAGGTGGTTCCAAACACAAAGAAATCATCAAAACTAAAGTCCTAGCTATTAGGCATCATTGCATTTGTGTGCATTGCCAATATACACCTGAGGAGAAAAAAAGTTTCTAAAGCTAAAATGTTTACAATAGCTTGAACACAGTCCTATTTTCAGAACAATATAACATCCCTTTATGAGTGGGAACCAGCAAATTACAATTAGTGGAACAAACTACATAAAATCAACATGAACAATAACAAAACTGTATTTTTTGTATCCATTTTCCCTATAAAAAATGTATAAAATACAAAATATTAAAAGGTGGATACCTTTTCAAAATGTAAAAAGATTGATCTGGTTATGAGGTGGTAACATAAAATGTTTCTGTATTCCTGTGTTTTGCGCCATTTCTTCTGAGGCCTTAAATTTCCTTATCCCCCCAACAACATACCGCTATATTATTTCTAATTGGTATAGGGTCTGATGTGAGTGATTAAATATTCTGTGTAAAGTATTGCTAATATAAATATAGGGTAATGAGCAAACAAAAATATTATTTTTTATTACACTCAGCAGAGAAATGTAGGCACCATAAATTACTGTTCTGTGATCTTGTTTAATCTTTCACCTCACTGCATGTCAGATAACAGCATGTATGGATTTTTTCACAAGAAAGAAATCTGAATTTCAGCTTCTCGCCTTACATGTTAGGACTAGAGCTCCTCCTTATGGCCAGTGGAGTAGAATGATTACTCAGCTGACACAAGCAAGTCTCCCATTCCAAAATGAAAACATGCAAGTCTGTGAAGCAAAAAGGATTCAACTCTTTATACTGTATATAAACTCTGAATGACTGATTGTAAGCCCTTGTTTTCATGACACCTATGTACCACCTTTTTTTTACTATAAGCAGCTGCCAAAACTCACGCACAGATAGAGAATTTTTAGGACACTAAATTTTGGTTTCCGCTAACTGCTCATAAGTGTATATAAAAGATACAGCATAACCAAGTGTAATAATATGCAAATCATACCAAAATCATTCACTTTCCTGATAAGGTTATGTGAATATATCTGTATATATATATATCTAATATTTGTACAATTGTAACACCCCAACTTTACTAAGATTTGCAGGTAAGTTTTGTGGTAAGTGAATTCGGAATGGGATGATTTCAGAAAAGAATACACGAGATCAGTTCTACTTGTAAATAATATTAATTATGTTTACTTATTTGTTTCCAAAAGTTTGGTAAGTATGGTTAAGTAGCAGAATACTTTTACAAAACAAGAATTTAGCGTTTCTTTGTCAATTTCTATAACAATGTTTAGCAGGTAAGTACACATGAATCTCCAGCAACAATTAGTAACTTGCACTAACACATAATGTAATAGAGATAAGGATCACGTTTTAAACTTTTCCTGTGTGTAATGCTATAAATAACCTGGATACAATATTCATCATAAACAAAGCAACAGGTTCACCCCTTATAAATGTACTCAGAGTAAATTTAGTAACATTAGCGAAAACTATCACAGTAAAGTATACAATTTATGCAACATAGTATAATGGCAACATGCCTTGGTACATTACAGTTTGTAGGGGGGAACAGGTAGATTGAGTTCAATTGACAGCCTGTCACAGCTGCAGACTCTTGTCGCTGAGGAGAACTGTCCTTAGTTCGTGGAGTACAAGACTTTGGGCAATAAATACTTTATTGTTCTGCACAAAATAGTTACCTACTATATTTGGGAATAAAATGTTCGCTGTTCAAATTATCAATGTAGACTTCGCAGAAATGGTAGCATCGATTATTTGTTTCAGTCTCTCAAAACCCAAATTATCACACTAACAGGCCACAAGTCCAACCCCTCCAAGTATTTGCAGATCGATTTGGTATTCCCATAAACTCACCTCCGATTTCCGCAACCTTTATCCTTCCGCACCGCTGTCTCTCCTACTCGCTATCTGTTCTGCTTTTCTCCACAGCTCCTCACACTCTCTTCTTACAATCACTCTCCATCTCCACCTTTAATCTCCTCAGCTGACCAACAGTCCATCTTCCGCACTTTTTCCCTTTTTATAAATTTACCCTCCGCACGTGCCTGCTCTAATAGAAATATCTAGGGCTCTGCCCAGCAACTGTGCACCAATCACCGCCCAACAACATCATACCCACGACTGTAACAAATGAGTAACAACATAAAACTTACTTTATCAATTTCACTAATAAATTTCCCTTAATTAAGGGGTGTTACACAATCTTCAAAACTACACAGTGTTTATGACAAATTTCTATTAAAGTAATAGCTGAGGTGATTGCCGTTTGTGTTTAGAAGGGATTATCAGTGTGTATGTGTTCACTGCAGATTATATATTCTGTTTAAACAGACTTTATAATGAGTCACAAATAGGCGTAACCTTTTGTTAAACATATACAGATGAACATTTCAGAAGGTCTGGCAGTCCTGGTCAGGGCCATGCTAAATCCAGTAGCTGTTTGCCATCCAATGATGCTAACAGATTGGGTCAGTCTTTTGTTACACAATACCCTGCCTTTCTCCAACAACCGCTTTGTGACAGATGCAACTTGTTTACAGTACACAGCCAGCAGGAGCATGCAGGACTAAGCAGCAGGAGACGCGAGGACAGCTTGAATGACAGTCCTCAGGTAAGTATCGTTTTGGAAGCAGGTTTACTTAGGAATTATCCTTTAATTACTTCTTATCCTGATGTACACCTGTTAATAGCCTTTAATGGTCTTTCTTGTTTTAACTTTGTGTTTCTACTTGTTGGCTATATACAGACTTAATAAAGGCAGCTTTCTTATACACACTAGATGCCTGTCATTTTGTAAGCGCAGTAAAAGAAATGCCACATCATAATACAGCCAGCCAATGCTGTGTTCCTTGCAGAATTTATCCACATGCTCGGCGTGTCACCATGGGCCAGTGTCCAGATTTACTACCGACAGCGGGAATTGCTGGGTCGTGCACTTCCCTCTACGGCAGCGTAACTACAGGTCCTAGCTACCTTAACTTTTACAACTAGATCTGCGTCCGTACGTCGTAACAGGGCTTCCCTGCCCTAATCCCTTATTTAAATAGCTATCCCCACTTGTATGGCGGGGATATAGCCATTGTAAATGAAGGGTCAGCCCCTTCAGCGTACTTACTGACATATGGAACTTAGTTATGTACGTCTGTGGGTACGCTATCAGGACACATGGCACGCACATTTGCAGATGTTCAGAGGCAGGGGTCTTACGCAAATGACTTGTGTAAGTCCCCTGTCGTACTTAGGACCGGATCTGGCCCCATGCATGGGTATAGGCATGCTAATCATACAGTAAGGGCTTGATTAAGCCTTATGTACAATCAAGTATCTGTTAGCCTAACTTCTGCCATTTCAATATTTGAAGAAGACATCTTCTTCTGGTTGATGATATAAAATTTCTTTTTGGTATTCCATAAATAATTCTTATAAATAAGGTAACAATACTATTATTAATTATTATTATTAATAATAATAATAATAATAATAATAATAATAATAATAATGTTTATTTATAAGGCACCACAAAGTATCCACAGCACCATACAAAGGCAATAGTTACATTTGCAACACAATTAACAGACAGAGTACAAATTCATGTAAATAAGGAACAAAATGCAAGTACAAAGCAAAAATAAAGTACAAAAATAGCTAAATAATACGTATAAAAAATAAAGAAGCAGGATATGAGTGTAGGAGCAGATGCTACGTAGGAGTGGCAAAGGGTGAATAAACAGGAGACACTGGTATGGATATTTGGAGGGTAGGTAAGCTTAGATGGAGGAAGGGTAGGCTAGCCTGAAAAAGTGGGTTTCGAGGGAGTGTTTAAAGGATTGGAGGGTGCTGAATTGCCTGATAGGTTGTGGCAAGTTGTTCCAGTGCAGAGGGGTGGCCCAGGAGAAGCATTGGATGCGGGAGTGAGAGTTAGTTATCAGGTTGGAGTTAAGGTGGCGGTCACCAGCAGAAGCGGAAGTGGTCGGGCGGGAGTGTGGATGGAATAACCCTGTAACTTGTGATGAGGAGCTTGAAGAGAATTCTGAAAGGGGCAGGAAGCCAGCGTCTGGAGAGGAAAATGAGTCTGGCTGCGGCATTAAGTATGGATTGAAGGGGAGCGAGATGGACCAGAGAGAGACTGGAGAGGAGAATGTTAGAGTGAAAGAGCGTTTTTGTGGCATCTGTATTTACCCAGGCAGTGGGCTTGGCTGGAGAACAATATAGTGGCGTCGCCGATAGTAATGGAGATAGTAGGGTTATACGTGAATGTAGGAAGACTACGATTTCAGTTTTGTCCATGTTAAACTTGAGAAAACATTGGGACATCCATGAATAGATGGTCGAAAAGCAATCTGATACTTTGGACAAGAGAGAGGGGGAGAGGTCAAAAAGAGAAGAGATAGATTTGAGTGTCATCAGCATAGAGGTGGTAGTGAAAGCCAAAGGAGTCTATTGAGGTCACTCAGAGAGGAGGTGTAGAGCGAGAAAAGAAGGGGATCAAGAACTGAGCCCTGGGGAACACCAACAGGAAGAGGAATTGTAGGGGAGGAGGAGCTGGGGGTTGAGAAAGAGAAGGAGGAGAATCAGTAGTGAACAGTGCCAGAGAGGCCGAGATAGTGAAGAGTGTAGAGGGTGATCAACAGTGTCAAATGCTGCCGATAGATCCAGGAGCATGAGAAGGCAGAAGAGGCCCTTTGATTTGGCAGAGAGGAGATTGTTTGTGACCTTAGTCAGGGAAGTTTCAGTGGACTGGAGGGGGCAGAACCCAGATGGAAGAGGATCCAGAATGGAGTTGTCAGTGAGGTAGCTGATTAGACATTTGTAAACAAGCCGTTCAAGCAGCTGGGAGGTAAAGGGAAGAAGGGAGATGGGTCGGTAGTTGGAGGGTGAGGTGAGGTGAGGTCAAGGTTGTGTTTCTTAAGGATTGTGGAGAAAAGAACATGTTTTAAGGGGGAGGGGAAGAAGCCAGATAAGAGGGATATGTTGAAGAGGTGGGCGAGATGAGAGCAGGTGGAAAGAGGGAGAGAGGTTTAGAGGAAATAGTATGAAGTCTAATGTCTAAAAGCCTAATGTTGTGGGACCGCATTCAGACTTCCGTCGGCGATCGGGCTGGAAATATACACAACTAAGTGGCAGGTCGGAGCAGGTTACACCCTCCAGAAAAAACAGTCACTCCCCTTGCAGCCTCCGGCCGGACCTAAATTTCCACATGTATTGACTTGCCCTATCTGGCCGCACTCACTTCCGGCCTTATGTGTATTAGTTGCGTATATTACCGGCCCTAACTCTGTAAGTGTTCCCACTTTCCCTCATCTTAATGCCCCGCCTATTTCAATGCAAATCCTTAGGTTTGTATATTTCAGCCGCACTTAGGGTCGCATTAGTCTCCGCCCAATTCACAAGTCCATCCCTTAGCCATTTCCGACCTTAACTTCAACGTAGATGGAGTATCACTATTACTACACAAGCGCAGTTGATGCAAAATCGATCCGATCCTAAAAATACGCACGGAACTTTAGTTTGAAACGCATCTCTGAATACAGCCCAGAAACTCTGTGTTGGCAGAACCACTCTTGATGCCATCCTTTATAGCCTGTATCCACATCAAGATATTACACTCTCATGCACTTGAAAAGAAAGAGGTAGGTCTAGTGCTCAGTAGTTGGTAGCTGTAGGTAGTCTGTGTGAGAGAATAAGCACATGATTGAAACATGCCAAGGTATGTGTATAGGCAAATAAACTGAGGTGTAATGCAGAAGCATATACAAGTTTGCATGTTTAATCTTCACAAAACAATATAAAATTCAGACTTCCGCAAAAGGGGCGTATTCTGAACGCTAAGGTTGGAAAACACCTGTATTTCATGAAAGCACATGCAAACGCTCCATATTTCCAGAACAGATCTGTATCTGTTAAGATTTTAAAACATAAATTTAAATCAATTAGATTAGAAAAAAATTGCGATTAAAATGTAGTCTATAAAATCTATATATAAAAAATGCCTAAGCAAAATGTGAGTCAGCTTATTGTAGCACATGCAGTGTTTTATTTTTAAAATCTCTTTTGTATTACACATACACTAGCCCCAGGATTTTAGGAGGAAGTGCAGAGAAACAGGGCTACTTATGCACTTCAGCACTAAAATGGCCACTTTCTAATTTCAATAAAGTAGAACACCCCGCTCCATTAGTGCAGAGCACATGGAAGTGAACACAGACAAGTCAGCCACTTTAACTGTACTTGTTTCTGCTCGCTCCCATTGTGCCCTTAAACAATGCTAACAATCGCTGTGCTTACACCTAAATAATTGTTTTGGATCAGCCCCATGGAGTTTTAAATGAATGACTATAATTAGAAAAAAGCAAGATGATGATTTGACAGCAATGTATTTTAGAAGATGCTACTTGTGAGCGATGTAAAGGTTAATTTACAGCAAAACACACTGGTTTATATAAAGTGATGTGCACAATGGGTGGAATGTGCCAAATCATTGCCCCATTTAAAAATCCATCTCGTTAAAATAAATTTCTAGGCCTGCATTGGGCATTAAGTAGGCTTGTATCTAGGCTACAGACCAAGATAGCTACCTAGGTGCTAGCTGATGTAGGGAACAATATAAAAAAAAAGAGATAAAATAGTATAAGGGCTCTACCAAAATTCAAAGTATAAATACTTATATTCAAGTAGAACTAAATATAATATACAGCAGCTAAAGAAAGAGGGGAAGAGAGAATCCCCCCCCCCAAAAAAAATTGTATAACAACAATTAGTGCTTCACGTATATTTAATATTTATTAAGATACTTAATACTCTTGACACGGATATTAAAACATATAATAATTTAAAAATAAAATTCATAACATTCAACCCCTTCTATTTACTAAAATCTTGTGATCAGGCAGACTGTTATCTGAATCGATACAGAGAATAGGCCAGATCCAGATCAACGTCCGTGAGCGTATTTATGCTACACGGAGATGTAAAATCGCTATTTTGCATGTAATGCGCATGTGCGCAGCAGATGTTAAGACACGTAATGCGCAACATACTTACCAGACTACTATCAACAGTGTAACTACGTACGAAGGGGCGTGCCAGATATACGACACCCGTAATTACGCTTCGGAGGCGGGGTAAGGCATTTAAATCATATAGTATGGGCGTGTTTAGGCGCGTAAGTACGTGCAGCCAATACGGCCATCAGCAGTTACGCTTGGAAAAGGTAAGGTTTGGAAAGTGTAACACAGCTAAGTGTAGCTCTGGATCTACCCCAGTATGTATAAAACGTGGACTTGTTGAACGAATTCTAATATAGAGTGTCCAACATAAAAGCAGCAAAGATTCAAATATATTCTCCTTAATAAAGAGAGGCAGGATTATTGACACTATCACAGCCACATATAATAATATAATTGAGTATCTAGGCTAGGCAGATTAGAAAATCGATACATGTATGTAATTATTATTATTATTTTTAATAACTTTTCCTTAGGCAGTTATACATTAATTAGAATAATGCTAATAAATTATAGTTTTAAGAATAAAGTGGGTGTGTAACATAAATGCAGTGAGTCTTAGGCTGCAATTATGTAACTGTTGCCAGATAGAGAAAATAATCAAAATTGTGTTATAATAAGTAACTTGTTGTACTATATTTTGTTTGCCAATGCTTCTACATATATTATTTACCAAGTATATGAATATAATATGCTAATATGTGTATTACAGGTACATTTCTCTGAGTAAATTAAATATAGCAATAATCACATTTAGTCTATAATGCAGCCTATGTATTATCACCATTAATACATTTTACTAAGGGAGATCCTGAAATTATGCTGCTAAACTCTATGTGACACAAACAATCTCTGCCTTGTGTCTTATGACAGTGTCCCCAGATCCTTCTGAGTACAGGAGAACATCTGCTTTCTATTTATGAAATATTGTTCTTGGCGTTTCTTGTTCTATTATTACATTTATTTGAACAATTGAACAGCTTTATAGAACAGTTTGTGGTGTGAAAGTTTCAAATCACAGCAGG
>WWET01002642.1:161448-184197 GCA_011038615.1 Limnodynastes dumerilii | reverse complement strand
TATATCATAATATATATATATAATGTGTGTGTGTGTCTTTAAAATTTGTGTATGTGAATATTTGTGGTTGTGTGTGTGTGTGTGTGTATATGTCTATATATATGTGTATGTGTGTATATATTTGTGTGTGTTTAAATGTGTGTATATTTGTGTATGTGTATCCAGAGTCCTGTCTTACTCCAGCACTGCATGAACACATCTGTCCCCTGACAAAATTCCTGTCCCCAGACAAGTGTTTCTAGGAATCTGTATAATTGCTTATTAATAAATTAAGAAGCCTCACTTAGATTGCATGTTCTTGGCACACAAACAATAAATTTTTGCATCTGAAAAGATGGCCTAGACTTAAATGTCATAAAAGACGTATGTATTTGATTGACCATCATGCTAATCTTAAATTCATCAGCTGTGACAGGTACTTGTTGATAGCCAAATTTTTCTGTTATTGGGTGGAATAACTGTTTGCTTTACTTTATTTCTAGATGATCAGTCTTCAATATTTTCTTAGTGTGCACCAGTTACCCACTATGGAATCAGGTCAAGTACCACTGACCAATCCCATTCTGTCTTCATTACCCTCACCTTAATTTCTTTCTTAACCTACATCCTACCCTCTACCCTCCTTATGGTCCTGCTACTATTACAGCTTATCATTTTTACATTCTTTATTCAACCCAGTTTCCCTCCTTCCTGTATAGCTATATTTTGCGATATTACCTTAACATTTAATGTCCCCCTATAAATAAACTATGATTATTTAATACCCCAAATAATAAAAAAAAAATTTGGCCGGTAATTATAAAATAAAATTACTGGTAATTATGTAATGTATAAAACAAATGAATAAAAAAATGGCATGAAAATGATAAATAAAAAGCAGTACTTACCATCTTGATTAGGATCCCATCTTCCAAGCTTTTAATCCGTGGGGGAGGTCTTTGAAAAAAAGAAAACCCTATGGCCCACCATAACTCATGTCCTGCACTGCAGAACATCCTGACGCTAATGACAGCTCTGCTGTAATTAGGGTATATTTATACCCTTGGACAACCTGTAAAATCTCGTTTCCATGGTGACCAAATAACGTTTGGGGTTTTAAATAATCATTGTTTATTTATAGGGGGGCATTAAATGTTAAGTATTTTTTTAATGGCAGGGGCCGGCCCTATATCTTATTTAGTAGCTAGGAGGGGTATTAATTTGTGTTTTGTTGCACCAGATGACAGAGCATGCTGGTACTTCTGGTTCTCCAAGCGCTAGCATGCCCTGCTATCCTTGGGCATGCTGATGCTTGCAGCACTACAAGCATCAGCATGCCCTACACTTGCAAAATGTTTTTGTTTTGCAGATCCGACGCTAAAAATATATTTGTTTACTGTTGCCATAGCAACAGTAGACAAATCTGTACCAATCGGGAGGCAATGTGAAAGACCTAGGTTGAAAACAACCCTGGACCTTTCACATGACCACCCTTCCCGGGTAGGACCCGGGAAAAACCCTTCTTTTTTTCCCGGGCTGAAGTCGACCGGAAGCACCCCTTTCACATCACCACCAAATACAAAAAGATTTTGCGAAAATCCTGGGTATTTGGTGGTGATGTGAAAGGGATATCAGTATAGTCTTAAATGACAGTGATGAGCATCATCAAATTATGCCTCACTATTACTTTCAGCATTTCTCCATGGCCACTAGGACTTACCTCCACTGCTCTTGGGGCCAGAAAATGAAGGTACCCCAAGGAAGGGTTAATATTACACTAACATTCAAAACATGTGGAATATATTATAAATATTATACTGAAAATGCTGAAGCTTGCGACTAGAATATATGTGCAAACTTTAATACAATACCAGCAGATAATACATAAAAAAATGATTAAACTCCTAGAATAGCGTCCAGCATTACAATCAAGATGAACTTTAAAGCCAGTCGGCAGATAATAGATTTCCGAGTGTTGTAATGAGCGGGTTTCACTATCCCATTCTTATGAGAACTGTAATCTGAAACCATTTCAATTTGTTCTGCACAGTGTACACACAATACATGTTTCCTGATAGCCAAAGTTAAAAACTTAAAACGAGCTTATGGATACCAGGTTACCAGATATATCAACTTGCATATCAGTATTTTAAATACACTGCTCAAAAAAATTTCTTCTTTATGTTGTATTTTAATGGTGAAATCTTAAAATTTTAACTTTTATACTTTATTGATTTTTTTCTCTGGTATCATTGATACAAAAAATTGGAACTGTTGCTGACAAAAAAGGTCAATTTCTAGCCTTGTCTTTTTGGTTTTCTCTTAATTAATGCTATTTTAAGAAAAAAACTGATAATATACACAGTTATGGATATGAAAAAGAAGTTGGTCTTGTCATGTTTGTGTCTTGCCTGAATAACCATGATGTCACTAAATGCATTATCTTAGTAAGCCAAACCTATGTGTCATTAACTAAAGCTAAATATCAAGATTTCTTTTGTCAAGGTTGTAAAATGACACAGTTTTTCTAATGAATGATTTTAGACCGGGCCTAGACTTGCATAAAATGCTTGTTTTCTGCTCTCATGTGCACACCGCTCTTTCCATACAGATCTGGACCATCTTGGTTCAGACTCTCATACTGGAAGATTATTAGACGGCAGTGCAGAATAGGACGGGATGTGTACAGCAGGCATCCTAGGCAGGAGGCATTTTAATTGGACAGTAAGTTATATTTCTAGCCCTTATGCCCTATTTTAAGTGAGGACAGTGTGAACAGTATAAGATAATGTGTACAGATGGTAAATCCATCCATGCGAGGTGAGTGAGTGGTTTCCCCTTTCACGCATGGGAACTAGGATACTGCAGAGATCCAGCTTTGGATCTCCTCTGCACAACACTCAGAGCTTTAATTCATTAAAGGTTAATTAAATATCATAGTTCTACAAAGGCCAGGAGCATAGGAACTGGGGGGGGGGTCAATGATGTACAGTATTCAGGTGCGGATCCTTAGTAAATGTCTTACTACGCATGCGTAGCACATCATTTACGCAATCTATGCCTCAGTTAGGTACGTAGATTGCCTCCGCATGGAGTAGTTTAAGTAGAAAGAGGCGGTGTAATGCTGCCTCGTGGTGTGCCTAGGTAGAAGTGGGAGGGGGAGGGAGGGATTTAGACTAGCTGGGGAGAGGCAATGACATTGCACGGTTAGATAAGGTAGCCCTATGGCACTTATAAGTGCCATAAGGTATCTAAAAACGGGGAGGTATAGGGGCGGGACAGGTGAGTCAGGTGCGGATGTGTCCGCACCTATCTCACTCATATCTGTGAATACGGTGCTATGTTTTGCCCCATCATAAACTTCTACACAAAAGTGAATAGGGATGAATAAAATGAACATGGAAATTATATTATAAATAACTATCCACTTTACTTTTACCCTGAATATTTTGCGACACGTCCATTAACAAACATGAGCTATAGCTATTAAAATTGAGAGCACATACCATAACCAGTGACTATAGATTTTAAAATACTACCAATTAAGTGAGATTAGGCTGTCATTGAATCTGAATAAAAACTAGGTTAATGACCATGAAAAATGTACATTTGTAAGATGAACAATTGAATTTATCTATCTTTCTAATAGGTATTATACTAATTGGTAGATATTAATAATTTAATAATGTATAAATCAATTTTTCTGGTAAAATAAACAATAAAACTGGGGTAGGCCAACTCCAGAAGCACTGACAAAAATGACCATAGGATTGGGAGTCTGTGTATCTACAGTCACTGTTACAGTAGAGTAATTATGACATTACACAACTACACAGGAGAAGCTGGGGTGGAATAAACTCTGTTGATAATTAAATTCTACCCTTGAACTGAAGTGTCATACGTATATAGCACAAGCAGTATTATGCCACATCATGGCCACATTCACAGGGCTGAGCAATTACAAAAGACATCTATTATTAGTTTCCCCATTTCCAATGATGTGTTTGACACATGTTGTATTTTCACTTGCTGCCTAGGCTGCTTACTTACAGGCTTTAAAAAATGATATATTAAAGGAGAAATAGAAAAAATACCTACAGTTGGGGGCACCTTGGGTTGTAGTTGTTGGTTGCTGATATTTAATTGCAATAAACACATTTAAACACACACACACCCTGAAAAAGCAGCATGTCTGAGAGAATCACGTCTGACATGTGGTGTCTCTGATGCTTTGCTATCAGTAAGTATAAAACAGAAATGTGCTGACCTGATGTTTAGGCTTGTATCTATATTGTGTCTTTAAAGATAATCCCTTTTCATCAACACTGCGCTGCTGGTTATGAATAAGACATGAGTTGTAAAAACCACTACAAAGTCTTTGAAGTCTTTCAGCAGCATACAGACAGCCCCTAATTCATCTGCAGGTTGTGATGCATCTATAAGAGTGCTTACTACAAAATCAGCTGTTGCAGGTTAATTAAATATCATGAAGTTAATAAAGCAGTTAATATGTTGTTAGCGGTTTTCAATTCAGCTAATTTACATTATTAGTGGCAGGAGATCCATTAGATACACTTAATTTGATGTGTCATAAGAGGCCTGAATGTGGCACATCACAGGGCCCTGTCTCTCTTCTCTTAGGGTAAATATCATGTTCTGACAGCATTCTGTGTATGAGCATTACAGTCAGTATGTCTTCTGCTTACAGTCAGTAAATCATGATCTATTCCTTTTTTAATTGAAGAATGATATATTCAGGGCCACCATCAGAAATTGTGGGGCCCGGGACTGACAAAAATAAATAAATAAAAAATAAATAAAAATAAATAAATAAATAAATAAAGAAGAAATGGATAAAGACTAAAATGAAAACAAATAAAATGGTGTTTAAATAGAATACTGAATATAAAGTAGTAGTATAAACGGACCTATTGCACAAACCAACATGCACGCACATGTAAATGCAACAGAGAGATGGGGGAGGTCTAATATCCTCGCACCTCAGGGGTCATGAAACTCTAAGGCCTCATTCAGACCCCCAGGGGCAAGGGTCTGTAGACGAAATATCCACTCCATCTCTCTGTTACATAAAACCTTATAGCGATCGCCCCCCCTAGGGGGGGCTAAAATGTGTTCAACACCAATCACAGAGAGAGAACATTAGGACTGATCGTGGCATTCAAAAAAATGTCTCGAAACACTATATGAGACAAGCCCCTTTTCAATATTTTGTTCATGCTCTCTAAATCGTTCCTTCAGTGTGCGTGTGGTCCTACCCACATATTGTAGGCCACACTCACACTGAAGGACATAGACAACATAAGGCGTGCAGCAATTTATAAACAAATCAATGTCATATGTCATTCCAGTCACCAATGATGTGACTGAAGACACTTTGTTCCCAATGAATTTGCAAGTCAAGCAGATGGTTTTGTTGCATTTAAAATTACCTTTAGGTTTACTAGACAGCCAGGTAGAAGCTAAAGGGGGAATGGTAAGCGCTGGAAGAGAACTTGGAGCCAAAATGTTTTTAATGCATTTGTTTTTCCTAAACACAACCTTAGGTTTTAACGGAAGCTGTGGTCCTAAAATGTTATCACATCTAAGGAGTTCAAAATTTCTCTGAATTATATTTTAAATTTTTTGCGATTTATGATTAAATTTACTTATAAATAAAATATCATCATCATCAAATCAAATTTGAAATGGTGGAATTACAATGATTAACAGATGAATGTGATGATTGCGCAATTTATCACACACCATGCATGCATAATATCACACACCATGCATGCATAATATCACACACCATGCATGCATAATATCACACACACACCATGCATGCATAATATCACACAGCATGCATGCATAAATACACACACACACACACCATGCATGCATCATATCGCACACACAATGCATGTATAATATCACACACACCATGCATGCATAATATCACACAATGCATAATATCACACACCATGCATGCATAAATTCTCACACACACACACACACACACACACCATGCATGCATCATATCGCACAAACCATGCATGCATAACATCACATAATGCATATCACACATCATGCATGCATGCATAACACACACACACTTACTTTTTAGCAGAGCTGTGCACAGAATACTTACACCCACCCACACACTTTTTAGCAGAGCTGTGCACACTGCAGACAGTGAGGCGGACTGGAAGGAGGAAGTGGGAGTGGTGCATAGCTCCAGCAGCCAATGAGGGAGTAGCACAATGATCTCAGCTACTCCCTGATTGGTTAACCTGTCAGGCAATGTGGAAATCTTTGAGAATCTCTCTGCGGAGCAGCAGGAGATTCATCAGCTGATAGAGTCACTGCACTCACCCTCTCCTTGTGCTCTGGGCAGCTGCACCACTTGCACCACCCTAGTTACGGCCCTGGTGTCCTGGGCAGGACAGAGAGTAGGCCTGGGGCTACTCGGGCCCCCCCCTCTCTCCGGGACCAGGACACTAGGCCCAGCTATCCCCCCCCCGATGGCGGCCCTGGATATATTATATACATTTTATGCATTATTGGTTTATGAGGAATACACTAATTTCACCTATCATTCTACATGCACTTGTACTAAAAGACCAGCTATATACGGGATGCGGTTGCTGGTCTGGCCAGCCCTATTTCGAACATGATTCAGCCACCAGCTGAATAGGTTAGGGCTTAAGGGGACGGTTAGGGTTAGGCTGCAGAATAAAAAGGGTTAGAAATGGAAGGTTAGGGTTAGGTTTGTTGGACATGGAGGGTTAGGATTAAGACTGAAGAAGCGGAAGGTTAGGGTTAGGGCTGCAGGACATAGATAGATGGTTAAGGTTAGGACTGAAGAAGTGGAAGGTCAGGGTTAGGGCTGCGGGACATGGAGGGTTAGGGTTAGGATTCATGAAATGGAAGGTTAGAGTTAGGGCTGCGGGACATGGAGGGTTAGGGTTAGGACTGAAGAAGTGGAAGATTAGAGTTAGGGCTGTGGGACATGGAAGTTTAGGGTTAGGACTGAAAAAGTGGAAGGTTAGGGTTAGGCAGTGGTGTTTTAAGAAGTGAGGGGGATTTGTACATGGGGGCGTCCCCCTCCCCCCCCACCTGAGACAGGACTATCCCGATGTGTGGACCTCAAAAGGGGCGGAGCCTAACTGTAAGCCCCGTCCCTTTTGGGCCTGTGAATCGGGACAGTCCCACCGCAGGGGAAGGGGGCTTATTCAGCATCTATTTCTTCCCTCTGGAAGATCTTAGAGAGAAGAAATAGATGCCAAATGGCCCCCCTTCCCCTGCCAACCCTGGGTGCAGGATGCATGCCACAAGGCCCCCTGTTCTGAGGGGCCCGTGTTCTCTGCACACCCTCTATTATAGATGCGCTAATGGGGTTAGGGCTGCTAAACATAAGAGGGTTAGGGTTAGGATTCATGAAATGGAAGGTTAGGGTTAGGGTTGCAGGACATGGAGGGTTAGGATTAGGACTGAAGAAGTGGAAGGTTAGGGTTAGAGTTGCAGGACATGGAGGGTTAGGGTTAGGACTGAAGAAATGGAAGGTTAGGATTAGGGCTGCAGGCCATGGAGGGTTATGATTAGGACTGAAGAAATGGAAGGTTAGGATTAGGGCTGCGGGACATGGAGGGTTAGGACAGAAGAAATGGAAGGTTAGGATTAGGGCTGCAGGACATGGAGGGTTAGGGTTAGGACTGAAGAAATTAAGGGTTAGGGTTAGGACTGAAGAAATGGAAGGTTAGGGTTAGGGTTAGGACTGATGAAATGGAAGGTAAGGGTTAGGGTTAGGACTGATGAAATGGAAGGTTAGGGTTAGGACTGATGAAATGGAAGGTAAGGGTTAGGGTTAGGACTGATGAAATGGAAGGTTAGGGTTAGGGTTAGGGTTAGGGCTGTCAATATGTCAAATGCATCCTCAATGTCCCACAAACTGTAATAAAACAAAAGCGATGACGAAGAAGTGAAGTAAAAGTAAATGGTCTCCAACAATAGTATCACCACCCAGTTTTATGATGCGGTGTAAATTATGTATTATGTATGTATTAAGAGTCTTTCATGAGAATCTCACCCAGAGGTGACAGATACAAAGTATAATTCTGCTCAGACATATCCGGCAAACAACAATTCCTGTTATCACATATCATTGACAGAAACTGGGGACTTGTGTAATGGCCGCCCATTCCTCTTGTATTTAGATTACAAGGCTTTGCATGTAAGAGTTTGAAAGGAGACGTATTAACCTTTCACTCAAAGGTTCTCACAGAAGGCCTGGAAGAATGTTGTGATCCCTGGAGTGATGCTTTTGCTGGAGAATACTTCAAAGAGCTTAGTTTTGCTGTCTGTTTCTGCCAGTAGGGGAGAAGAGGGTCTGATCTATCAGACAGCTCTAAAAGAGGAGGGGGAGGGGTGAGAATGCTTCATAAGACAAGATTATACATGATCATGTTTTAAAAAAATATTTTAAAAAGTGTGCCAGTAGATGGGTGAAGCAGATCTTATCTGCTGTCATATTCTATCATATCCCAGAATCCAATGGCTGACTTGTACTTATCCCATTAGGCATCACAGGTAACGGAAACCCTTACCAAAGCTAGTGGTTTATGGTAAGGAAAATGAAATGTAATTTAAAGTTACGAATACCTGAATATAGTTATGGCTTTGTGAATTTCAGTGTGTCAGAAAAGTATTTGTTAGTTAAAGAAAAATTACATAGTTGTACTAGATGGTAAAACTTAAATGTACTTCATACCTCCCAACATTAGAGAATTGGAAAGAGGGAAAATATTTGTAGAGCCTCCATATGTCTGCTCCTTATTATATGTCCACCCTCCATATATCTGCTCCTTTATTATATGTTCAGCCTCCATATATCTGCCCCTTATATGTCCAGCCTCCATATGTCTGCTCCTTATTATATGTCCAGCCTCCATGTCTGCTCCTTTATTATATGTTCAGCCTCCATATATCTGCCCCTTATATGTCCAGCCTCCATATGTCTGCTCCTTATTATATGTCCACCCTCCATGTCTGCTCCTTTATTATATGTTGAGCCTCCATATATCTACCCCTTAATATATGTCCAGCCTCCATATGTCTGCTTCTTATTATATGTCCAGCCTCCATATCTCTGCTCCTTATTATATGTCCAGCCTCCATGTCTGCCCCTTTATTATATGTCCAGCCTCCATATATCTACCCCTTATTGTATGTCCAGCCTCCAAATGTCTGCCCCTTTATTATATGTCCAACCTCCATGTATCTGCCCCTTATTATATGTCCAGTCTCAATGGGCTGGATCCAGACCTTGTTAAGTGCATGAACTTAATTACTCAAGGGCTAAACTATGTTGATTTCAGGGGGAGCCAAGTTAATTGTATTCTTTGCATGCAGGGATATATCTTGAAATTGCTTACTGCACACAGATACTGACCAGCTTTACTATTATTATTGTGGACATTGCACAGATAGTTAAGGTAGCCCTATGGCACTCGTAAGTGCCATAAGGTACCTAAAAAGGGGGGTGGGACGGGTGAGTTAGGTGCGTGATCTGTGAATCCGGCCCCATATGCCTGCCCCTTTATTATTTGTTCAGCTTCTATATGCCTGCCCCTTTATTATTTGTTCAGTCTCCTTATGTCTGCCCCTTTGATTACTTATTGTCTTTGATGTTTTCTCTCTTCTCCCTGATTCCTTCCTCTGTTGCACTCTCTCTCTGTCTCTCCATCTCCTGGTGCAGCCAGTGCTATGCAGTGCTGGTAATACAAGGCTCCTATGGCAGAGCTGTAGGACCAAATCTGTTTTCTAGAAAGGCAGTGACCGTGTAGGTTAGGTCAGAAACATTCTTAATTAGCCTCCCTATGCACACAAATAAGAACCTAAAGATAAGGTAGCTCTATTGCATTCGTAAGTCGGTTAAGAAGCTGAAAACCAGGGGTGTGTCAGGGTAGTCGCCTTGTGACTAGTTGCGTAGAATTGAGAATCAGCATACAGCAGCATATAGTTATGTCCACTCCTTTATTGCTTTGATATTTCAAATTTTCCTACTTAAGTAGCACATATGCATAATGGGCCTGATTCAGAGATGCGATTTTATCGCTACTTAGGTGCGTATATTTAGGATCTTAGAAAATTTGCATCAATGCGCATGCGTAGTAATAGTGCAACGCCATCTACGTAGAGGTTAGGATCTTAAATTTGCTAAGCACTGACCAGTGAATCGATCGCAAGCACTTAAGATCTTAAGTGCTGCGGAAGTTTAAGATCTGAAGGATTTGCATGGAAATGGGCGGGGGGAGGCAGGGAGATGAGGGAAAGTGGGCGCGGGCAGACACTTAGGATCTTAAATAACCGCAACTACTTCCCTTAAGATCTCAAATGACAGCGCAGAGTTAGGGTTGCTCAATGGTGGTCTAACTTTAAGATCTGCCGCTGTTTGCAAGGGGAGTGACTGTTTATGCAGTGGGCTGTAACCTGCTAAGATCTGAACATAGTTGCGTATATTTGCGATCTTTTCGCAGTCGCATCTCTGAATCACCCCCAATATCACTATTGTTGGTGCAGTGTTTTAACTATTTTTTGGGTAAAATTCAGAATAGAAAGAGTATAAAGAAACTAAAATATATATAATATCCATATAGCAGTTTTTACTTCACCCTGAAAAAAATAAAATTAAAATGATCTATTATTCAGCACTTAATATGGGCATCGACTATTGATAATGAAAAAAGGACTGTTATTTCATCGAATAGAATAAATGTGAAAATATACATGGACAACTAGAGGATACAAAGGAAGAGAAAAATGCCCTGTCACCCTAAGTTGGAGGTCACCGCTTAAGGTGCTGTGACCCATAGTTCGGGTATAAACAGGTAAAGCATGCTACAATGTAGATAGCAGGCGCTGCCTCTAGAAAATGTAGATGAGCATTTCAGAAATCTAATATTGCACTTCTAAACTTAGGTTTATATATAACTGCTTTGGTATAAAGCATAATGGGTATATTTCAGAGTGCAATTCTGTGTATTGTGAGTAATTTTGGGCTTGTCTTCCCAGTAAAACAGGAGTAAAATGAAGTATTTAAATGAAGCTGGCAAGCTTAATGTGATACTAGTCAGTGTTTTATGATCATACTCTTTAGATTATGCCCACGGCACTTTCCATTCGTTACTTTTTCCATCATACCACAACACTGGATTACATAAATATAGAAAGCAGACATACAAGTGCAGTAACCTTTAAAGTATGTGTGATTGCTGTGCTGTGTATATTTGGAGTTAAACTGGGTACACACCTATGCAAGTATGCGTAAGATACGATGGGCCAGATCCAGACCTACGTCTGTGTTACGAACTAGAACGGATCGCATTTATGCAAAAGCAGATACTATGCAATCCCCCGGGCACTCCCACCAGTCGTTCGTAATTACACAGCCTTCGTCCGTAATTACACTGCCTTACGCCTGCTGATCCCTACCCTAACTTTTGTCATTGTAACTACGGCAGGACGTAACTACGTAACCCAGCCCATACTGTATGATTTAAATGCCTCCCTCCCGCCTACATAGCGTAATTACGAGTGTTGTATAGCTGGCACGCCGCTTCCTTTGTATTTACGCTGTTCATTGTAGTCTCGTACGTACGATAAGAGTTTGTGGTTGTAACATCTGCACAACATGAAAAACAGCGTTTTTACGAATATGAAGAGCTAGCGGGCGTAGGTCTGGATCAGGCCCGATGGCTCTAACAGTTTACTGACAATTGCAAATGGCGATGAGCATCCCGTTTCTCATGTACACACTTTACCTATTTACCAGCAGATAAGAGATCATAATCTCTCCTAAACATCTACTGAACCAAACCGGGCTGCACAGAAGACTGACAGAAAAGCAGGACAGGCGATTATACCTGTGCATATGTCATACATGTTCTATCAGTGAGCGTGAGTTTTAAGACATTCATAAAGCCAAATTATCAGATGCAACCGCTGTTATCAGTAAAGATCATGATTGTGGTAGTGTACACATCATCCAATATCATTACAAGTGGTCTGGAATCTTTTTGATGAGAATGGTAATTGCATAGGTAGGTGTGTTACCAGCGTTAGCTAATGACCCTTACGGACTATGGGCTGGATCCAGAGTTAATAAAGAGAGCTGACATATGTAAGACAGCGCTGTACAGGTTGTGCGCATATGCAGTAGTACCTATATTTCTGCAACAGAACACACCTGCCTAAAGCTGCGATCTGTGTGGAAAATCAGCCCCCGCAGGGGGTCTGCATGCGTATAAGGTATCCGGAATGGTAATTGTACAGAAAGGACATTATAAAGCCCTTACGTGCTATCTACCATTGCATACTTGCCCATCCGCATGCAGAAAGGTTGTATGTGTGAGGGGAATGCGGGAGGCATTTACTCCCTTCGCATATATACGGAAGTATGGTTATGTATGTTAGCCTCCGCAACAGAGGCACGGAATGCACTATTAATGCTGGATCATCATTTAATAAGACGGGGAGGGCTGCACTTGACTTCTGCATCCTAATCCCCACCAGACAGGCGATGCAGAACACAGTTCCGCTCGCTGATCTGCATTTGGATCTATGTGGTGAAGTGAAGGTAGAGTTCTGTGTCCAGAACTCTGCACGAGAGAGGGGAGTGACAGGGTGTCCTCCTCTTCCGTGTGGACTCCAGGGGATAGATTTACTTTGTTACTTTATATACTTTTTAATTTGTTACTATATATCTTTTTCCCTGTGTTTTGTAATTAGCTCATCTGATAAATCCCTGCTTATGAGCAGTTAATGTAATTGACTGCCAAACTGTCTGGGAGAGATGTTCCCATCATTGAAAATCACAAATTTGGCTGCCTTCCTACAGGACGTCCTCAGAAGCATATTTAATTAATTTCTCATTGTCTTTTATTGTATGTTAATTGTTTATCGATGTTGTATGCCCTGTAATTGTGCTTTTTATACTTTTTCATATTTTATTGGAATGTCTTTTGTTGCATATACAGTACACTTTAAGCCATATAAAAAATGTGGATGCCCGTTGCAAGTGAGATACAGTTGTGCTAAACATGCGTCAACCTTAACGGGCATTGCAGAGCTAATTAAAATAGTTGTGTTCACATTTAGTATAAATGTATGAATACAATTTTGAATAACTTTGTTTTGGAGAACAAGACAACTAGTTAAAAACCTGCCACTTCCGAGAACATTTGTATTTTACTAAGAAACATAGAAATATTGGAAGAGCATAAGTAATGCTAGACAGTCAAACAATACAGGTTAAAGTAAAAAGGGTTTTGCATTAGCTTGGTTATTCTTGGGGAACGTTGCAGGCCGCCCCCAAAAGAGACAAGAGTGAAAGAGGAAACTCACAGCTTCCAAAATACAATTTGTGAATCCAACTGTTATGTAGCAGATCCTAAAGTAAGTACGACGGGGGAATTACGATCTGCAAGATCTGCGCACAACCTACTTACAATATTGTACCGGCTGGCGTACGTGTCAGAATTACGTACACCAGTGGATGGTCGTATCTCCACCATAGAGGCGGAGATAGCCATGTAAAATAGGGTTAGGGGTGGAGGAAGCCCCGTTACGATCAGGTATGCGGCCATAAGATCATAAGATCGCATACGTGACCGTAACAGTTCAGGTAGGAATCTGGACACGTAAATGTCCAGATTTCCTACCGACAGCGGGGAGTGCATGCTATGATGCCGCCCGTACTGACCTCCGGCGGCCGTGAGGCGTCCGTAGGTCAGGATCCGGGCCATGATAAGCATTAGAGAGAAGGAGAAAAGTGTGAGAAGCGAGGGAGTGGGGATAACCAGGTCAGCAAATGATTCTCTATCTGTAAGAGAAAAAAAGAAAGGTCTAACGGGGGAGGACCATAGTGAAGGCCCTTTTAAGATGAACAAAGGGCTTGAAATTCAGGTGTTTCCTTAAATTCTAACCAATTAAACCACATGACTGTAAAGTGTTGAAAGGTGCCATGAGCAAAGAAGGTGAGGTCATCCGTCACAAGGTAATAGATTAACCCCTGCCTTTCACGCACCTGTTTACATTTACCTATAAATTGATTGAGCAACTTCCATTCTGTGTTTGAACTGTGTGTGGGCATGTCTGGGAGCAGCAGCTGAGAGGGGGTGTTCCACAGAAGCCATTTTGGAGGCTTTAAGGGGTGTCTCCTGAGGTAAGTTGGCTCTCAATTTAAAAACATATATATATGTAACCCAACATTGGGACTCTCATTGTTAGTGTTAGGACCACCATATGCAGAAAGGCCTTGACCGTGGCTGGTGGCTTATCATATATTTGCGCAAATATGTGTAACGAACATTTCTGTGTTTTATTTTACAGATGGATTGGTAGAGTCTGTTACTGGGTAATGGCAGTGTTGCTGAGACATTTCCTTTCCTGTGTCTCTGTTGCTAGCAGATTAACCCCTACCTTTCATGCACCTGTCTGCATTTACCTATAAATTGATTGAGAAACTTCCATTTTGTGTGTAATACTCTACCCTGTCTACCAACACTTTGATATTCGTATTTTAAAAGTTTATGAAATATATAAACCTTGTAGAATGGTAGGAATTGATGCACTTCAGCAGTTTCCATATTATGTGCACCGCAATATTTAGCACTGTATCTGGTTAAAATCAGGATTTAGTGGTGGATTTATCAGGAATAACAGCAGTACTATAATGTGAGACACAGCTTTATATATCTCTACTTCTGTTAGCTCAAAATCAGACTGTCTGCAAAAATGAAATCTTGTTTACATGGATGTAACATAGCTTTATGTGATAACGTCAAACAAAGTTCATCCAACTGAGAGTATAAAATGTGCACCTGAGCACACATCTGTGCATGGTCCTGTATATCTATATCCAATATTCTGTCACCTGTGTGCACAGCTAAACCTAAAGGGTGGTGAGCTGTCCAGTAATACTGCTCTATATGGACTGGTAACCCATGCATTGGTCTTCGGTGACCTGGAAATACTATTTTATGATAGTATAATGGCACAGGATTGTTACTGTTTAACAACTATTTTTAATAATCATGGACCGTATTCACAGATACGATTTTGCGTGGTTTTTCATGCGTATATTTAGGAGCGGATTAACTGCACATGCATAGTAACTTTTTCCACGCAAGTCACGTAGGACTTAGGTACGGAAGTCCATTAGGCACGGACTTCTGAATCACACTTAGGGACATACGTACGTAGGGTCGTGGTTGTCTTCCTTACGTTTGAAATTAGCTACCATCTAATTTTTTACAAGACTGTATTTTTGCTCTAAAGCTGGGTCCACACTGTGGCTTTTTCTGCTGACAACAGTGCAAATCACAGGATCAAACAACAGTTTTACCAATGAGTACTGTCCAACGATGCTGCAGAATCATCTAAAACAGCACCTAATCATATGATTTGATTTTTGGAGCTCCATATTTTTGCGATCAATTAGTTATTTTATTTATTTATTAACAGCAGATTATGCAACGATTTACAATTTTAACAATCATTATAAACAAGATTAGTAACTAACAGACTGGGTGGGTAAGAGGGCCCTGCTCACAAGCTCACACTCTATAAAATACTGGGGTTGATGCATAAGGGCAAATGTCACGATGTCTGTAGAAAACTTCAGTGTGTACTGACACAGGCTCTTTACAGCAGCGATTCTCATTCATGTTTCTGCATACCGCCACCTTGTGGGTGACCATAATATTGCAGCTAAGAATTATTTGAACAGTCTGTGAAACAATCCACAAGAAACTAGAGCAGTGTGTACAAGGGCATCGTTAAGCAAGTCAGAATCATCACTACAGGACTGACATGATGTACTGATGACTATCAGTAAAAACTTCAGTGTGTATCCAGCTTACTATCTTTTACTGTAGAAATGATGAGAAGAGGTCACAATTTACTGCATCATATTTTTAAATGTTGGTGTAAAAGTTACCAAACTTAAAAACTACTTACATCTTTTATGTTTTTCATAACCATGACTATGCAGGTGACAAGTGGGACAAGCCCTGTCGTTTAGCAGAGAGTGTTCCAAAGCTTTCAGAAGATTTGTAAGTGTATAGTTACAGAGCTAGATTGCAAGCTCCTCGGGCTTATGAATCGCTGCAAGAATAAATGTCTGAGCAGAGTATTCTTCATATGTAAAGAGTAACCATCCATCTGAAATCTCTCACAACAGAATGGGCCCGCAAGGTAGTCCTTCTGGCAGCAATAGGATTAGAGAAGAGATAGCACAATCCCTATTCCCCATTTCCACTGATACACAGACAGATTGTTCTGTTTGATTTGATCCTTGCAGTGTCTGGGATACCAGGCTGTTCATTTCCTGCATATGCCTTGTTCAGTGAAACAGCAAAACTGCCAAGAACTGAGAGCCAAGTGAGAAACTCAAGTTGCTAATGAGATGGGGCCTGGCGGACGCTTATCCTCTCTCTTCCACTCGCAGTTTCCTTCTCTCCTAGACTCACCAGATCTGTCTACTGTTCTCTCCATATTTATATACTTCAATCTAATACACAGCATCTCTCTTGATTTCTGTACTTCCTCAGTTCTCCATAAACACTGTCTTCACATGTAAACCTCTGCTTTTTATTATGCTATGCTATTGTCCCCTTGTGGCAAATAAAGAAAACAAAATTCTTACTAGCCCTGGGGTAACATCTGTAAATGAAAGCAAACATAACTTGAGGATGGGTTATGAGCAACCAGAGGCTTGCCAGCTGTGGTGCAAGGCAAGCTGGGAGTGAAATGAAGTTACATATACTCTGTCTCTGCCGCTCAGCCTACACCCTGCTTAAGCTTATGCTTTGGAGGAATCATTAATGACTGGACAGTACATCAGTACTTGCCTAATTAAGAGTGCTTTATTAAGAGACACTGCACTTGCTTCTTCTCTGCAAATAAACTGTATACTCATTCATTTAATTTAGTACATTTGTAACTTTTTCATATCTCATGGTGTAACAAAAATAAGTTTATTACAGAGTGCGAGCCCAATGCCATCAGTTATACAATGCTTATCTGCTCTTATGGTTTATATCATATTTAAGGCATGTTCTAAGGACACAGAGAACACATCCATGTTAATACCATCTTTAATGCTGAGGGCCCGATTCAATTAGGAAAAAATCCTTTTTAACGCATTTTTTTTTAAATTTACCGGCGTTATTTTTTTTTGCAATTCAATTCTTTTATTCGTTAAAAATACGCCGGTTTTTGAACGATAAAAATCCGCACCTATGAGAGGTGCGGATTTTTAACGCTGCCCTATGTTGTGCCCCAACAGGGCATGCTGATGCTTGTAGAACTACAAGCATCAGCATGCCCATGGATGGCAGGGCATTAGGCACCATGCCCTGCCATCCAGGGACCGCTGAGCAGCTGCTAGAAGGGAAAAAAAATCTCTTTCTTAACGCTGCAAAACACTTCCTGCTAGCAGGAAGTGCCAGCGCTACTGAGGCTATTACCCAGTGCCTGAAGTATCGTGAGAACGTGATTTCAGGCACTGGGTAATAGTCTCTCACTAGCGCCGGTCACCTCCTGCTAGCAGGAAGTGCCGGGCGCTACTAAGGCTATTACCCAGTGCCTGAAGTATCGTGAGAACGTGATTTCAGGCACTGGGTAATAGACTCTCACTAGCGCCGGTCACCTCCTGCTAGCAGGAGGTGATTTGTGGCGTTAACAGAGAGATTTTTTTTTTTCT
This sequence comes from Limnodynastes dumerilii, assembly GCA_011038615.1. Classification (NCBI taxonomy): domain Eukaryota; kingdom Metazoa; phylum Chordata; class Amphibia; order Anura; family Limnodynastidae; genus Limnodynastes; species Limnodynastes dumerilii. The sequence continues at coordinate 166,454 of WWET01002642.1, read as the reverse complement.
CTGGTTATTTTTTTTCCGCTGCCTGCTGTTTTAGAGCAGCGGTAAAAAAATAATTGAATAGGCGAATTTTTATCGCTCAATTGCCGGCGAAGGCGTCGTATTTTTACTGATGCAAACTTTTTGAAAACTTCGCCGGCAATTGAATCGGGCCCTGAGTTGGAAAGCATTTGGATCATGGAGAAGCCAAATACAGTCACACACATTAACCAAATATTGACCCTTTGTAATTCCTAGCACAGATAATAGCTTCTTATTGTGATCTTGCACACTGATTACAATCTACGTTTCAAATCAGCACTGCAGAGGGGAAAGCAGACATTCTGATTTAGAGTTGTAAGTGGGGTATGGTGTAGCTCAACACTAAAATGCAGTGTGAAATAAACCTGATATATATCTATATGGTATGTTATTCTGCTCCCTTACTATTCGAAGCAGTGGAGAGAGAAAGGGATCTGCCACTTTCACCATGGTTTCCTAGTTTGAATGTGTAGGAGGAAGTTTCAGCACAATGCTTGTATGAATTTATAAAATTTGACATCCACTGGTCATCCACGCCTAGTACATGACAAACAGAAAAATAGGATTGACAGGAGGGAGATGAAACATAAAAGAACAAAGGGGAGAGGAGGAGCTGGGCATACAATGTCTGCAAGACACAAGGATACAAAAGGTATTTTTTTAATAAAAGGGGATAACAAGTCTGGAGATGTGTATGAAGGGAGGGACGAGGGGATTTGGGACCAGTCATACCTTGGACAGGACTACAAAAATTTGAAAAGCTCGCAATTCATCATATCACAGTATAAACCTCAATCAGCAGCAGACAGCAATGTTCAGCTATCAGCTTACATGTAATAGAATGATAAATGGTTTTACCAATGTTCCCATTGCATGTTCCTTAACAGAAAAAAATATATGTTAATATAGCTACATTAATTCACTGTGGCCAGAACCAGATCCGCAACGTCAAGTATCCACTATCAGCAAATCCACCTTTTTGTGCTACACAGAGACCTTTCAGACCTGTGTTCTCCATTCAAAATGTCTCAGGTCCAGGTAGCGGAAAAGGGGGAGGAGGATAATTTGGGTAAACACAGAATTTTGGCATTTAGTATGGAAGTGCCCAAAGATCTATAAACTTCATAACAAGGGGCCTCATCCATAACTTAGCTGACTTACGTGTTCAGAACCCCGCCTGAATATTTCCGTGCAAATCTCTGGTCGTATGTAATGCCTTGTTGTATGTAAGTGTCTAACCCAGCACATACTGTACAATTTAAATTCCTCCCTCCGCCCACAATGCGTAGATTTGGCCATGCATAGTGATGTCATGCCCTTTCGTACAGATCTTTGATTGTAAAAAAGTGTTCCGATGCGTAACATTATTGTTCCAATGCGTAATATCCCATAGCCTGACTTACGCATCCCACATGAGTAAAATGCCTGTCTTTATTAAGTCTGGATCAGGTCCAAGGTTTGGAGCTGCGTGTGCTACACTGTGCCTGAGTTCCCTACCCTGGATCCCAAAATTTTTCTCTTTGGCATCAATCTAGAAGAGGATTTTGCTACCGTTACTTCTAAGTATGCTCTGATACTTACCCTCCTTGCCCTGGTGGTGATTGCTTGGCTGTGGCTGGCTTCTGAACCTCATTTGTTCATAGCCGTCTAATTGTATGAATTTCACACTTTGTAATCTCATTCAGATATACACAAGGCCGATCTAGGGCAGGTTACTGTTAAGTGCTCTGACATACTTCCCATAGATTTGGCTTAGAATTCATTGATTAATTATACTGTAATTCCTTTATTTATAATAATAGATCTGCAGACCCTCCAACATGACCCCCTCCATTTGGTACATAATACTCTGCTCCTGCTCTTCCTTCGTAATCTCTGATTGCAGTCACCTGTGTTACACACCTTTCTATTCAAATAACTAGTATAACACAGGTGACTGCATTTTAGGAAGGAAGAGCAGGAGCAGAGTATTTTGTACCGAATGGAGGGGGTCATGTTGGACAGTCTGGATCTGTATACAGCTTTGTTTTCTCCTTTCTGTCATGATTCCTATAGCTCTATTCACTGCACATTTAACTTTGTTTACTTTCTGCCTGTCACAATTCCCTCTGCCTCTGCACTTCCTGGTTCTCTCCCTGCTCTCTCTCAGCTGGTGATTACCTTGCTTGATTCCTTTCCACCTGGCGTATTTAAGGCTTTCTCAGACAGCACTTTGGTGTCAGAGCAACAGCTATCCTGCCTGCTGTTGTGTCCATGAGTCCTCTCATGTGCTCTGGCTCTCTGGTTCCTGTCTGGGTTTCCCTGTCCGGTTCCTGGTACTCTCTCGGTCCTGCTCTCTGTGTTTCTGTTCTCCGGTTCCAGCTGACTCCAGTCCTGTCATTGCTCCTTCTAACCTACACCACTGCTCCCAGCACAAGCTGCATCACTGCAACCAGTGCTACCACTCACAGCATCTACTACCTTGCTGACTTTGGACCTCGTCTAACCATCTCAGTGTCCGGCGTGATCCGCTTCCGGGCCAGTGCTGAGCTCGGTGAGTGACACTTTCTTGCCACAATTGGCCTGATTCAGATTTGTAAGCGACTCTCGTGCGCACATAAATCTGACAGTAGGCGTGGTGGAGAGTGGTGCAGGCCCTCCTTCTTACGGAGTTCTGGACATTTAAGTGTCCAGAACCCTACCTTAAGTAATATGCATGGATAAGATTTCTTACGAACTCTGATCCGTGTGGATGTGCAGCTCTCCACCCCCGGGCCATCATTTGCATGCCTAATCCCGCCTGTGTGGTGGGATTTAGGCATGCAGATCTGATGGACCAGCCCCTTTCTACGAAAGTCCACATGTACGGAACTCAGTTCCGTATCCAAGGACTTACGACACGTAACTTCTGGCGCACGCATGCGCAGTTGTTATCTGTCAAGGGGATGTACGCACCTGATATGCATAACTCCCCATCCGCATGCATATCTGAATCAGGTTCAATGGGGTATATTTACTAAAGTTGATTTTGCCAAAAAAGACCTAAGTCCCGGGACTTTGCTGGCGATTATGCCATCGCAGTATTCACTAAGGCAAAGTCCCGGGACTTTAGGCTTTAGCAAAATCGACCAGGCAAACATCGCTAGACAGAAATCATCCAGATGTTTGCCATCTAAAAAATACAAATCACCGTATTCACTAAAGGTGATTTTACAAAATTGCCTTTAGTTCGTTGGCAAAGCGCAGAAAATCAAAGCGCCTTGTGTGTGGGACACTTTCAATTAAAAAACTGTGTCAAAAAACATTCACAATATACAGTTACACACGTCATATGAACATACACATTTACAAACCATAATATTGCCCCCTACCATCTAAAATTAATACCGGTGGCCACACTGTGTTTTAATAAACTTCTGTTAAACTAAGTAGCGGCGCCCAAGAAGAAGACGGAGCCTGTCGTCGGGGCAATTGCCAGAAGAGGACGAAGAACAGAAGGAAGGACCAGAACATCATCTTCAAGCAAGCGGACAAGTTTCTTCAAGCAACTGGAGAAGATTAACTGCAAAGAAAGAAGAAACTACAAGCAACTCTACAAACTACAAGAATGAGGACAGCGAAACGGTGAGTCAGAAATATTTTTTTAGACTTTATGCATCACACTTTAGTTTAACAGAAGTTTAATAAAACAGAGTGTGGCCACCTTTATTAATTTTAGATGGTAGGGGGCAATATTATGGTCTGTAAATGTGTATTTTCATAGGACATGTGTGTAAATGTATATTCTGTATGTTTTTTGACAGAGTTATTTTTTTTTACATTTTTTATTTTCATTGGCAACAGCGCCACATGCTTAGAAGGCTTAACATGCTGACGCTTATATTACTACAAGACTCAGCAATGCTGAGCCTTGTAGTTCTATCAGCGCAGCCATGCTAAACATTCAAAACATGCTGCGCTTGTGATTTTTTTTTTTTTTATTAACATAAAGCGATGGCGGTTTTTCAAGGGAAAATCGCTGTGCTTTTCTATAGAAGAGCACAGCGATTTACCCCTTGAAAAATCGATGCAAATCGACGGAGCTTGAAAATCATGGGTAAAAATCGTTGGTTAGTGAATACCTCCATTTTAACTAAAAAATAGCGGGAAAATCGCGGCGAGAACGATCGATTTGAAATCGCTTGCAAAAAGCAACTTTAGTAAATATACCCCAATGAGTGTATTTTAAGATATTTTGATGTTCTGCTGATATACTGTGTTATTTATAATATTACCATATAATGTACTATTATGGATACCTTCCTGGTAGTATGTATTTGGGAGAGGAAATGAATGTTTGTTTATTGATGTATTTATATCTTGGAAAATTCTTTCTTTCTTCCTTAAAGATCTGACAGTAGAATTAAACATGACAGAACAGTAATTAGGCAAATATTCTTTCAAGCCATTATGGATGCATGAACGTCCCCTCATTGCCATTCTGCACCAGGCTAAAATGCTTTACACTAATATTCTCTTGCAATTGAAAGACAGCCCCAGATGTGTGTAGGAAAACTGGCCAAACTCCTGAGATGAAAGCTCAGGCCAAAGGACCAAATTGGTTTTGCTTTAAATGCAGCCTGTTATTTGTGGACACATTTTCCCCATGTCCAATATTGATCACATACTTTTCTATCTTACTAAAAACTCTTTCAAAAATAATTTCACAGCAGGAAATAATAGAGGTACTTTTGCTAGTAAATCCACTGTATTTACCCATATCCAATAACATTTTCTCTTTACACACTATAGCCTCTTTCTGAATATTCCACACACGATTGTTATTCCTACTACAGACAAACCCCATCTTACTTTTCGATTCCCTCCTCTCACCAGCACATCATATTTCCTTGTATAAGCATTCATATAATTCCATTTTCTGCGCTGTGTAACTCAACCTTTTTAAGTCCTCCAATATAAACTCTTAAATTGATCCTTATAACTAATCTTATCCTCAGTCATGGAAAGAG